>JACXGJ010010276.1:0-22302 GCA_016801105.1 Esox niger | reverse complement strand
TATTTAACAGCTTGTACCCCACATTACAGTTGAGAGAGTAGAGAGAGACAAAGAGAGTAGGGAAGAGTTTGAGCCTGTAACATCATGTGCTAATAGACTATCAATATGCTACAATAAACATTGAATACTCTCTCCCTTGACAACCGAGTACGCGAGTTATTATTACTACCACTATACGACATGGCTGATTTCTAACAGCAGGCCAATGCAGGACTGTTACATCAATACCCTATTTGTTTAATAGTCAATTTACCATTTTAGAATTTAAACTCCATTAATAAGTTTTAGGTGTTTGTTTTAAGACAAGCATTATCCCAAGTATCATTAGAAAATACAAACAAAAAAATCATATTATTCAACCAAATTCAATTCAGCATTTAAGATACAACATCAAATTTTATGGGGAATAGTCGCTTTTGCTGTTTTTCACCCTTTTTGTCATAATTTCACATGAGACTGTAATCTCAATATTGTATCTAAAACCACATATATGACAAATATTAAAATCAAATTCAATTGTTAAAGCCTCTTTTGGCATTACGTTTTAAACATTATCATCAATGCAATGAATATGTTTGATTTACAATTGCATAAAGATTCATGACAAAGCACAACAAAATTGTCTGTTCCTTGAATACCTATTAAAACATGTTCAAGCATGACAGAACAAAACAGGTACATGCTATATACCATTTCAAATTAATATTCACTTGAGCATACCAGGCCATTATCAAGGGAAGTGATCAGATTTCCCTGATAAGTTTCAGCTTTACCCAATATATAGCTACAATACATATTTTGCAACACATTGAAAACTCTTAATCAATGATTATATAAGTTCACGTCTTTTCCAGGTATCACCTGGAAATCCTTTGTCTTTGATTCCTGAATTCCATACACTGAAGATCTTTCCTTGCTGCTGCTGGGCATGTGGGTAGAATGTCTCATGTTCCAACTGTCTGTGCATCCTGTCTTTTTCCTTCGGCTCTTCTTGCAACATGCATTCTGCCAATGGCCAGGGATTCCGCAGTAGTGACATGTGCCTGGTTTCTTTTCCAATGGACTTTGAGTGTCTTTAGATGTTTTTCCTGCTTTCAACATTTCCAGTTCCTTTTTGAACTTTCAATCACTAAAAGTGATTCCAAATATCAGTTACACTATGCAATTTGCAAGTGTGCACAATTATTTTTCTAAATAAACTTTTGTCACTGTTTTACATTCATATAAAAAAGGATATACACCCATTTTAGATGTAGCTTTTTTATTTTGAAGATAAACTAGTCATCACCTCCAATCAAATGTAAAGAGAACACAAACAATATTTTTTTTCTTAATGCACATTTATAAACAAACCTGTCGCTTGAGGAGCCATGTCTGCTGTTTGATGTCCCTCTTTGCTGCTTTGTACTTGTCCAATGAACAATGTTTCTCCCTTAGTGTCCAGTATCGACATGAGAAGTCATGTGTTGTTTTGTAGTTATTATAACACCACACATGATGTTATAATCCTGAATTATAATCCTGAATGAAATGTTAGAGTTGTCAATCAGGCTGTTTCTAACCATCAAAGTCAGTCCAGCTACATTGTTCATCAATACATTTTAGACTAATCTGATTTTCCACTAATCCCAGCACACCAGTGTTGTGTCGACTGAGATATAAAAGACAAAACATTCCTTTTTCAGTACGGTACTGGAACCATTTATCACCAATGATGTACACATTCAACCAATGCAGTAAAGCAAAACATGTGAAAGTTTCTTTGACATGCCCCTTCTACGCCAAACAAACTAATTTATCTAGAGATGTATGTTGAAAAGTCCAAAGGTCGATTCAAGTAAACACACGAATTCCCGCACCCAGTCTGCATAACTAGCATTAAGAATATAATACCAAGATTTCGGTACCAACTTTAGGTTGTCTGCTGAATGTAAACTACCAAAATGTTACCAAAATGTTATTAAATTCATATTGCATGTTATGCTTGTTACTGGGTGCGGGTGTTATTTTGCTTACATATTTATATTTAAACAAGGATATTGCAATCGTTCAACAGACATTGTTTCTTGAACTTTGCAGTATAACATCAAACATTGTGAATCTGAATCCTCAACCAGCCTATTTATTTATGCTCTTTATATAATTCTTCCTTTGTTGTCATGGTAAAAAGCCACACATTTGTAAACAATAAATATATGATATTGAAACAACTTGTCTTGCACTTATAACATGATTTAAAACCGTAGAGCCAAAGGCAGGGCCTTCTCTCATAGAGCTCCACTAATGTGGAATGGTTTGCCAATTAAATGAAATCGGTTCATGCGCAACACATGACCTCTGAGCGGGACCCTGCTCCTCTTTTCACCACCTCAGTTGGGGAATGGGCCCTAATCGACCAACAGCGAAAGGGGTTTCCGGCCTACTGTGATACTTCGATTTTGCCTGCCCTACCATTCAGAAGGAATCCACCCAGCGGTGGGGTGCCCCATGGTTGTGTCTTGGATTGTTTCTCCTTTTCGGCCTTCTTGTCACTGAGCAACAGCTTTTATTTTGAAGTACAACAAAACATTTATAATATAACACAACATTTGAAAGCCAAAACCATTACCCTTCTCCACTGCTTGAATCCTCTTATAGTCTGCGACCAAACGTCCATCCAGTTCGAACTTGTCCAGCGAGAGGGACATCGTCCTCATGGCCACTTTACTTCCAAACACCTCCCGTTCCTTCTTTGAGAGACTGATGTGTTTTTGGATCCTCCCATTGTAACCAAGCCATTTGCCTCTGGCTGCTACTAGGCACCCAAACACTTGTAGTCTCCTGAGGCCGAACTATCTCGCTACTTGGGCTGCCACCGGTATGTACTTTTCCACCTTTTATTCGCATCCCTTCTCTAGGGAATCGGTGTTGGATTTGACCAGGAACCCTAGCCCTCCTTTCTTCATTACCAAGTCGTATTCTCAGTCCTCCCTCTGTCATCTTGATTCTGGGCTCCTGGTCTGTCTTCCAGCCCTGCAGTTTCCACTAACATCTCATAGATGGCATTGTGTCACCTCAGTCTCTCTGCTTTCAGCCTTGGGCATCCGTCCAGGATGTGAGATAGGGATTCTAGTGGATGCTCGCAGTGCCGGCAGCCGGCCCCCACCTTGGATCATCCTCTGGCCAGGGGTTCTTGGGAGGGGTACACGTTAGCCCTCATCTGGAGACCAGCGATGAACTGCCTTTTGTCAAGTCCTGTGGATCTGTGATCGTTCAGCCAACCGTTGCTGATGGCATACTCCTTGAAGTATCTTACTACCATACCCTGTAATTTTTGTCTTGACCGTTACTAGAATTCGGCCTCTCCACATGATAAGAGGCTTGAACAGGTCCCCTTCCTCCCGATGCCCATCAGGGCTGGGACTTTTATTCGAATTCCTCCAGCTGCCTGCCACAGCTGAGTATACCTTTCTTGGGTCACATAGAAGGAAATGGAGTGTCTGCTAGTACCACATTTGTAGCACTTTCGGCATCAGAATATTAATTCGGTGTTGCTCCGGAGATGTGCTCCACCAATCGAATCAATGAGGTATTTTCCGAAATGCGACATGGGCACGTCAGGCCCTTTGCTGGAAGTGTCAGGAACAATTTCCTCCTCACGTCCATCGTCCCTGAGCCTGAGTCTCATATGCTCGCCCTCTTAACTGCTACTGTGGTGAACGGCGCTCTTGGGTCTAGTTTGTTGCCACACACGAGTGTTACTTGTCAGTGCGCCGCTCTGGTCTCCATCTGTGGAAACACAAAGACCAGGATAGGTCAGTGACTTCACCCCCAACTGACTTCTTTTCTACTTTGGCCTGAATATTCTTCTAGGCGCTGTAATAAGGGGGTTTAGGGGGGTGTCTTGTTTAGTTACTACCGCTCCCAAGCAGGAGTAAGTAGTGAAGCCGTCAATTCCTTTATCTTAGACTCACAGTTATGTGGTGGTTCGGGCTGACCCCTGATAGGCCTTGGTGGTAGTATGGAGGTGTGTGGTGTAAGGGTACCCCGATCCGCTGTAAAACAGGGGAGGTAGCTCAACTTGGGCCCACGAGGTGGGCTTCCCGGTGAACCTAGTGCCGGTTGCGCGGTGACGGCACAGAGCAACTGCTCTCCCAGCCATGGCACGGTCCCTGGCCCTTAGAGCCAATCCTTAGCCCAAAGTCTGATTTGCCCTCTTCCGTTACTGGATAGATGCTTATGTCACTCCTAATCCTCTTTATTCCGGGGGACACAGCATCCATGATTTCCAGGAATATTTTTACATTTCAATTTGTCAGACCACAGGACAGGTTTCCACTTCGCCTTAGTCTTTTTTGAATGAGTGCAGACCCAGACAAGGCAGCGTTTCTGGATCTTATTTATATCTGGTTTCTTCTTCTTTGCATTGTAAAGTTTTAACTTGCATTTGTGGATACTGTGTTCACAGGCAATGGTTTTCGTAAATGTTTCTTGGCTGTTTTAATTCAGTGCTGTCTGAGGGCCTGAAGATCAAGGCAATCCAATTTAGTTTTTTGACCTTGTCCCTTGCGTACAGAGATATCCTGAACCTTTAAATTATTTTCTGTACTATAGCTGATGAGATCCCCAAACTCTAATTATTGAGAAACTTTATTCTTCTGTTCTCTTCTATGGGATGCTCTTTGTATTCCCAATCATATAATTCACCTGTTGCCAATTAAACTAAATGTTTGTGAGATGTTCTGACAGTTTTTTTGCATTTGTTACGTCCTGTGGACTGTCTTTGGTGTGTGTGTTGTCTCCCTCTTTTCCATTCCCAGGTGTGGTGAGTTGTTGCTGATGACGTGGGCGGGGCCGTCAATCCAATCATCGATCCCCACCAGCCAATCCCCAGCAGCTTGCCGCCCTATAAAGACATTCAGTATTTTTGTTCAGGTAAGCGTGTCTTTGTAGAGAATTGAGAGTAAGCGTGAGACTTGTTTGTATGTGTAAACCTCCTTGTCCCAGACCTGCATGGAGTAAGGCTAGGTAGATACCCTGGGGTTTACATACACCCGTAGGTAACCGACTGTTATTTACACTAGGTTAGACTCCAGCGGCTGTCGCCCAGTGGTTTTTGTAGCAGTGAGGTAAGTTGTGTGTTAGGTTAGCTTGTGGCAGGTAGATTTAGAGGTGTAGGGAAGATCAGGGTCTTTATGTATTATTTCTTTGTTTTGACAGACCTTTGGCATTACCCTACTCCTGTACCTTTCACCTGCTGCCCTCGTTCCCTTGTTGAACTGTTGTTTCTTTGTTCTTTGTTATATAAATTGTAATAGAAAATGAAACCCCAGCAGATGGCTAATGTCTTTATGGTTGTCTTGATTCTCCTTGTTCCACCTTCGGCTAGGACACTCACCCTGTTTAATTAGGACCTTATCCAGTGTGCGCGATCTTGGGTGGTTGTGTTCTCCTCCTCACGTACGAGCTGTTGAAGGGGGTGTAACAGCATTATACAACATTTCCTGTCTTTTGTTTCCCCTGTCCCAGCTTTTTTTAAATGTGTTGCTGGCATCAAATTCAATGTAGTCATATATTTTTCCAAAAAAAACATTTATCAGATTCAACCTTTAATATCTTGTGTTTGTATTATTTTCTATTGAATATAGGGGTTTAAATGATTTGACATTATTGCATTCTGTTTTTCTTTACATTTTACACAGCGTCCCAACTTTTTGGCAAACGGGGATGGAAGTAACACTTTTGTTAGGGAGATAAATTCTTTGTATACTTCAGAGAACTTACTGTTGTCGTATTGCTTTTAGGGAAAATTTCTCCGGACGTGTTAACACCTTACCTGAATATCTGTTTATTGGTATAACTTCACACATTCAAGTTGAAAAACTGTATTTATGGCACTGAAAAGCATTTTACTGTTATGCACTGTGGCTGACAAATAATGGGGGAGTTATGAGGGTACGGTTAAAAGTCGCAGTATATCCTAATGTCTATACTGGTAAACTCTTTTTAAAGGTTCAGGGCATGTCCCGGGCTGGAATCATTGGCAGTCAAAACCTGTACTCTCCTGTGACTGTTGTTAACACCTCACAGAGGCTTGTAACAATGGTGTGGTGTGTGTTACAATATGTCCTAATGTACACTTCATGACGGAGAGCTGTTCTTCATGACAATTGAACACACAGCAACCATGACCTTTATAACCATCTTTATCTAGACACTTGCTTTTTGCTTCAAGTGTAAGATTTATTAAATGTATTGTTGAAATATAATTAAATCTACAAAAAGGAATGAAGTTTAGGACTTTTGATTTCTGTATTTTGATTTCAATTATGGGTGTAAATATTTAATTTTTCAGAATCCAGAGGTCAGTACTGTGACTCAGACTCCTACAGTTGCAGCTGTTCTCCCAGAACGGACAGTCTCTCTGAAATGTAGAACCTGTAGTAATGTGTATGGTTCAGGAGGCTCTTATCCCTGTATGCCCTGGTACCAACAGAAACCTGGAGGAGCTCCTAAACCCCTAGTTTACTATGCTAAGACACAGGAATTCCATCTAGATTCAGGGGCAGTGGAGAATATAGTGACTTAACCATCAGTGGAGTCCAGGCTGAAGATGCAGGAGATTACTAATGTCAGAGTATACACTGAGTGTAGGGTTCTGTATAAAACACACTCCCGCCCTACTTAAGTAGAGTGCTGCTTGGTCTGCAGACATTTGCTCCAACACTGAATCCCACCTAAGCCTTTTAAGGTATTTTTCTTTGAGATTTAGGCTTAAATCTGGTTAGAATTAGGTTCAGCTGGGGGCCTGAAAACCCTAGCTTCCCTGTAGGATGATTGACCATAACCTAATACCTGTCTTTATTTGAATGATTCCGAAATTCAACCCAATGCATTACTTAAAAAGCAGGCAAAAGCAGAACTAGTTAGAGATGTTTATTTACAATCATTAATCAGCACATACAGAATGTAATGTATTCACAGCATGTAATTTGTTAGTTAAATCTATTAATCAAATGTTTTGGTGGAAAAAAGACTGGCAATGTCATTAATGCGTAGCACAGGCCAGCAAATGTTGTAGCATTATAAGTTATCATGTGTCAGCTTCCGTAAAATGTGATGTCCACACAATCTTTTTATCAGAATACAAGGACCAATGGTCATAACCAGCCATTACACAGTCAAATACCCTCGAATAGGAAAGGTTTATCTTACAAAAGACTCTTGTATGGTATGTTCCAACCTATGGTCAATGGTCCTATCCATCAAGCCTGTGACAGTCACATGGGAAACCCCTAGCAGGAGGTATGGACAGGATGTGTGAGGCCCATCAGTATCAGGCAACACGTCCTATCCATGGTCCTTTGCTCAGAGATAGTCAGCACATCTGTGTTGTGTGGCTGTTTTAACAGCTTATTAGCCAGTAATAGGCTTACTAGTATCTACTAACTAACTAATTGGAATATTTATAATTTATATTTATAAGAATTGCTAGATCACTTCGCCTCACTGCGCATCCCCAGCAACTCCACCTGCCACTCCCCCTTTTCCTCTTCAGTCGGCGTTTAGATCCTTGCCTGTGACAGAATAGATCCGGCCATCATGAATCCAGCAGATTTGGATGCCATGCGCCAGGCTATTTTCTCTCAGGACGCCGTTCTGGGCCAGCACAAGTTGGCGCTACAGGAGATCAAGGGCCCGCTACAAGCCCTCTCGGTCAGTGTCTCGGCAATACAGAGCCAACTGAGTACTCACGTCGTTCCCTCCTTGGGCGTGTTCACCACACCGCCTGCGCAAGCTCCACCAGAGCCCCGACCAGTTCCCTCCCTGGATCGCGAACCCTGGGTGCCCACTCCTGAGAGGCATGAAGGTGACTTGGGTTTTTCCTTCTGCAGTGCGGTCTGGTGTTCGCTCAGCAACTGAGGACCTATGCTACTGACAGTGCAAAGATCGCGTACCTGGTTGGGATGCTCCGCCTTGGAGTGGGCCTCCGCCTTGTGGAATTGCCAGCACCCGGCAACTCTGTCCTACATCTCCTTCATGAACGAGAGGAGGAAACTATTCGATAATCCAGTTCAGGGAAAGGACGCCTCAGCCCGTATGTTTGCTCCGCGCCAGGGGAGACGCAGCTTGGCGCAGTATACGATTGAGTTCCGCACCTTAGCGGCCAAGAGCGGATGGAATGGGGAGGCCTTGCAGGCGGCCTTCGTCAACGGTCTCAATGACCACCTTGAGGACGAGTTTGTCTCCTACCCGGAACCGGAGAGTCTGGATGGTCTGATTGCCCTTACGATTCAGATTGACAACAGTGCTTGGGAGCGCAGGAGAGAGAGACAACGCGGCTCCTTCTTGTCACCACAGGCTACTGAACTGTCTGGGGTCGTGTCCCTGAAGTCCGCACCGCTCACAACCCGGGGTTCAGAGAGTGGTTCGAGACCTCCTGACCCAGAGCCTATGCAATTGGGCCGATTTCGGCAGGACGGGGCAGAACGCCAGCGTCGGAGGGAGAACAACAGTTGTTTGTACTGTGGTCGTCCAGGGCACTATTTCGCCACCTGCCTCCATAAGTCGGGAAACCGACAGGCTCGCTAGTTGCTGAGAGACAACTAACAAGCCCTACCACCGACATCTCCTGTTCCCGGAATCTGTTTTTTAATACCCTCTGTCACAGAGGATAGCGGCTGAAGATTCAAGCGTTGATGGACTCCGGAGCCGATGACAGCTTTATTGATTCCGTTTTAGCCACCCAGCTGGGGCTCTCCACGGATACACTCCCGGAGGCCCTTGAAGCAGTGGCTTTGGATGGAAGGCGTTTGGCAAAGGTTACGTCCAGGACCAAACCCGTCCAACTGCTGATGTTGAGGAATCACTCTGAGATCATTTGGCTGCTGATCACCAGCATCCACCACATTCCTCTGGTGTTGGAATACTCCTGATTGGTTAGACACAATCCCGACATTGACTGGTCCACGGGCAGGATAACCAAGTGGAACCCAACCTGCCATGCTGATTGCCTGCAAACAGCCTGTCCACCGAACGTTCCTGATCCAAGCCCCAGCATCCAGCCACCCGACATAATGGGGTTGCCCTCCGAATACCACGACATTGGGGAAGTATTCAACAAGTGCGGAGCACTTTCAGTTCCCCCACACAGACCCTACGACTGCGCAATTGAGCTGCAACCTGGTGCCCCCTTCCCCAAGAGCCGTCTGTACAGCCTCTCTAAGCCAGTGAGGGCGATGGAGAAATATATTAGGGAGTCCCTGGACTCAGGTTGTATTTGGCCGTCGTCCTTCCCTCTGGCGCCGGGGTTCTTTTTTGTGGGGAAGAAGGATGGCACTCTCCGCCCGTGCATTGATTATCGGGGACTCAACATCACCGTAAAGAACATGTACCCTGCAAGGTGCTACGATCTTCACCAAGCTCGACCTCCACAATGCCCTGCCACTTGGTGGGGATTAAGGAGGGGGACGAGTGGCTCACAGGCTTCAACATGCCTCTTGGGATATATTTTGAATATTTGGATATGCCCTTAGGGGTCACCAATGCACCGGCGGTGCTTCAGAGTTTCTTCAACAACGTACTGGGCGATATGATCAGGCACTTTGCTTCTGTATACCTGGATGACATTCTAATCTTCTCCAGAGACCCAGTGGAACACGTTCAGCACGTCAGGCAGGTCATCCTCCGCCTCCAGGAAAACCGTCTCTTCGTTTAGGCGGACAAATGTGATTTTCACGCGTCAACTGTCTCCTTTCTGGGGTACATAGTCTTGGACGGACAGGTCCGGATGGACCCTCCTAAAGTGGAGGCAGATGTGATGTGGCCAACTCCGAATACCAGGAAGGAGCTGCAGAGGTTTTTGGGCTTCGCAAATATCTACCGACGTTTTGTTCGGAACTACAGTTGTGTGGCCGCTCCTTTGACCGCCCTTACCTCGTGCACTAAACCATTTGCCTTGACTTCGAGGGCGGAGGAAGCCTTCTGGGACCTCAAGACCCGTTTTACCTCGGCACCCGAGTTATTCGTTTATACAGGGCATTCTGCCTGGGCCAGTCTTCTTTTACCCTTCCCCATCTCAGCTGTAGTGTTTTCATCGTTGCCATTTCCACTTCGACAATATGTGGTTTATATTGTTCAAGCATCTGGATAAATACACAGTTTAATTCCTCTCTTCATTGTTTTTCTGGGTTAGGTAGCAAGGACGCCACGTCTTTCAGGTCTGCAGGTGACCATGGGCGGTAGACGAAAATAGTTGGGGGTGTGTAATCACTACCTTCTGCAATGGGATTCACAATTTCACCCATCAGGAACTGTCCTTCAGGCTGTCCGAACGGTGTAGCGCTCCTGGTCCTCCCAGCATTTGGGGACGTCACAGCAAGATCGGACGCGAGCAAAGGTAAATCTTCTGGGCATGAGTGGGACTATCTAGATACAGCGTCGGCGGTATTTCTGCCCGTGGTTCAGGATCTGCTGTGGACGTTCGTAGTGGGGCAGCAGTATAGGATGGAGGTTGGCCAGAAGGAGGGCAGTCCAGTTCCACATCCACTTTTGTAGGAGAAGCCAGAACACATAGATCAGTAGTCCCTACACTACACTGCCTAAATATTTTATCAGTCTTTCCACATCCCATAAGCTTTCCAATCTATATTCCATTACCATAATTTCTTAAGCTTTCCCTGCTGTTAATTCTCCAACCTCTCTTTCAACCCATGTGGCTAATGCTGCCATTCTTCTGAAATCCGCAAAACTCACAGAGATAAAAAAAAAAGTCCTAACACCAAACTTATCTGTCATTATCTTAGCCGGTAAAACATAACTACAATGGATAATAAATTATTTACTGCCTCATTTACCCATGTTCAGATACTTTTGTAAAAAATATTATGTGGCGAAAAGCAAATATATTTTATCCCAAAAGGTGCCCTAACACTCTATTACCTGCGCCCTAACGCAAACAAAACACCACTATCTCTATTAACGTGACCTAACACCGTTAATAGACCCGTCAACCCGTATGTGAGATAATATACCTACAAATTTAGAATGCGCCCTAACACATATCCCAATGGCCTATTCCCGACTGTATTGTGCTCTTACCTCCAAAATTCAATTTCCTGGGTAAATGTACTGATCAGGCACGAGTCACAACTCCAGTCAGGTACTCCTACTCTACCCCTCAAAGGATAGCCCTCTTTCGGGGAGGTTTGAGCTCCCGAGATATCTCTCTGGCCGTGCACGGTTAACCTGTTTGGAAAAAGACTCGAACCGAGCAGGATTAGGATCCTGGACGAGCTCCCAAATTGTGATGGCAATTTCTAATTTCCAAACAGATACTTATATTTTTCTACAAAAATGGTAGGTAAGACAGAGGAAAACTCAGTTTCACAATAAAACGTTATCTTGCAAGGAGAGAGTACACAGGTTACAAAGTAACAGTGAATTATTACCAAAGTAAAACAGGATAATCATCAGTACTTAAACGCAAAAATGGGGTGTGGTAAGATGCTGCACATCTGTACTAACCCAACAGAACACATTCCCTTTAGTCTTTCACTACCTAGGTTTCATACAAGGGGCAAGCTGCCCCCCCGCCACCCAGGTGGGTACCCTCTTAAAGAGGACTTGCAGCAACTAGACAAACAATAGATAAACTCTGATAGGTTATACAGATAGGCAGATTTACGAGCCACCCTAAAATCTGCTGACACCAGGCAAGGATGCCCCCTAAACAAATATGTAAGATCCCCCTCTCCCACATACCCTTCCTGATCTTGACAAGGGGACTCAGTCCATTAATCAGTAAGAATACATCAGTTCAAGAAATTTCCCTGACATTTGATCATGCTCTGAAAGTGCATCTACATAGTTACTGAAAGTATAAAAACACATTATCAGTCTACATGAGTAAAGGTGATCATCTAGCATTTAATAAACTGTCATAATGAAGTTACTTTATCACAGTTGATGAGGAAGGACAGAAGCGCTGAGAGAAAGGGGACATTTAATAAAATAACTAAAACCGAAGGATACAGACCTAAAAGAATGTAAAAGAAAGTGTACAAAAACAAAGACAGACCAGACACATTGAGAATGGAGGAACTCACATAGGAACAGTGATTATGGAAACAGGTGAGGGAGATTATCAAAACAGGTGTCCACGATCCAAACAAGGGAGCGAGGGCATTGGATTTCACTGGTATGGCAAGCCTGTTATGCCAGGACTTATCATAATGCTGGACTGAATATATACTGTCTAACATGAAGGAAAATACACATATTATATGTCATGTATTAGTTAGTTGCGTATCTAGTATGTCTCCATTCCTGAATCCAACACAGAGGTTAAAACCAGTGACTAATATATGCACTCATTAGGGGATTTCAGAAGCTGAACATTCTCAACTGTTGGACTGGTGACTGCGGGAGTGAAACTGAGATTTGCATAGACAGGGTTGGGTGGTTTTACATGTCCCAGAATAGAGCAGCACTGTCACCAGATGCTCACCCTCTTCCCAGGAGGTTTGTGTTAGAGAAAACTGAATAATTTTACTGTGATACGAGTAATAAAATAAGAAATTTGAACGCAGGTGTGATTATCACCCTTTTGAAGGACAAAGATATTGACTAAATGTTCTTATTTTTCTACTTTAGGTATATTCAGTCATGACCTTTAGTCAAGAATATCAAAACACTCAGAAATAAAAGAATACAAAGAGTAGATTTCAACATGTGGCAAGATATCTGCTGTTAATATGTGAACATTTTAGTATCTTACAGGTAAGGACATACTAAGCTAAGAATTTTTCAATACAAACCATATGAGTCTGGCTTTATTATTATTTATTTGTTATTCAATTTTTAGTGAAAAATCTATTTGAATTCAATGGATGACACAACAGCATATTTTCTACTGAGGGAAATCTTTATTTTCATATATTCATCCATATATAAATTGTGAACATTTTAGTATCCTGTGTTAAAAATATTTATTAATGAGAACGAGGTTCCATGTAAGAACATAGATATTTAGCTGAAACATTTATGTTTTCAAATAAACCACATTTTGCTTTATTATTATTTAATTGTCATTTAATATTTGCAAATAAAATAAACTTGAAATAAATGAAAGACAACAACTTATATTTCCTACAAAGGATAATCTTTATTTTCATCAACGCATAAAAGCAAATGTGTGTTATAATAGTATGAGCAGACCGTATCATATCAATCAAATGTCCATCTAGAGAGAGGATGGACACATGAACTCACGCAAAGCTCTCTGTAAGTCTACGTGAAAGTGATCAATAACGCAAAACATCTGATGTCAACACAGAGTAAAAGCAAAAGAACCAGAAACCTCTGTTCACAGGGGTGTGTGACAGACAGGTCCTAACCAGAACAGTCATCCCGCTTCAGGGTCTTTATGACTGGAGTCTGGGAGTTCTTCTGTGCTTCACAGGTGACCTCTCCCACCTTGGTCCACTCCTGGGCGGTGAGAGTCAGGGTGCTGCTCCAACTGTACAGACCATCCTTCTGCAGGACCTTGGAACTGGATATCTGATTCTTGTTGTTCCCGTCCACTTTCCAACTCAAGGTCCAGTCTGAGGGGAAACCCTTGTTGGCCAGACACATCAATGTGGCTGTTGTTGTACTGGACAGCTCCTCACTAGAGGGGGGCAGGATGGTCAGAGTGGGAGCAGTGTTACCTGAAAACATGAGAACACATCAACTGCATCAACGAAAGGCTAAAATTTGTATTAATGTAATACACATTAATTCAATATTTTAATTGGTGAATGGTAAGAGCATACATCATAAAATAATTTCTATACAAAGCAGATTTATGAAACATAAAGGAGTCCCTTAATAAAATAATGATTACATCAATTACAAACACATTACATTTTTAAGGCTCCAATAATACAAATCAGACACAAATATACGAACAATTTATTGTTTTCAAACTATTAATTTATAATTTTTTAATAGAAACGCTCAATCCGAAGAACATTTTTAAAGATCACAAATTATAAAATGTGAACGTATTTTCTCAAACAAATTAAGAAACATGAAACTTTTCAATCATGAACGAATATAAAGGAGATCTTGTTACTTACTTCCAACATCCAGTCTGGTGCCGCTACCAAAAGTGTACCACAGTGATACAATCCCTATTACTGCTCATACAAAAACCTCCTCATTAGACACCCTGAATTTCTCTAAACTGAGGCTAAAAAAATTATCATTTGTCAAAAACCTCATTGTTTTCTATATTTGTCCTCCAGTTCTTTATATTTTGCCTTCACAAACACTGACCAAAAACCAGTTGTTTAAAACCTATTGATATCTGTACAATATGTTTATTCATACAACTAAAACATAAGCTGATTTCGTATCTTTAAAATAATTGCAGGTACATCCCCAAATCAAGGCCCAATGAACAAAACAAGACCAAAACATGCAACAAACATGAAAATGTGAATAATGAAGTTAATTGTCTTGTTTACTTACTTCCAACATCCAGTCTGGTGCCGCTACCAAAAGTCCACCACAGTGATACAATCCCTCTTACTGCTCATACAAAAACCTCTCTGTGATGAAACAGCTGTAACGGTGAAGTTGACTCATGTAGAATCACATTAAACACAAACATACATAAATACCTTCCCAGACAGAAAGGACACCTTATATGGTCTGTTTTTATAAAAGGAAATTTGATTTTTAAATCCAGATATTCATGCGTTCCTTCTATTTTTCATTTGGCATTTCCCTATCCTGTAGGTATAATCCATCATTACATCCAGTGTTTTTATTCCTTCATATTTTCATGGTGATTGTGATCCATGTCCTATATTCCTTTATTAAAGATGTTGATCTCTGATTTAACACTGGATGTGAAGTCACAGAAGACTGACAACACTACCAGCGGAATCATACCAGCATACATTTAAAGAAGCAGCTGATTCATTTGAGGAACTTATAACAGAGGCCAGTCTTGGGTTACCAGTTATATTTGAATAAACATTTAATTGTAAGTCATACAATTTAAAGTATATTAATGACTTTAATAGAACATGTCTATTTGAAGACATTCTAATAATGGGATCCTACACACACCGAAATTGATTAATCAGAACTATTGAACACAGGGACGCAGACAGGAATCCCAGGGACCGGGAATAAATTAAACTTTTAGGACCCAAACCACAGGCCAAAAACATTTATAAATAGCAATGATGTTACTGTTCACGAAACAGGTCATAAACGTTTATTGTTGATTGTTTTAGCTAGGTAGTACTAAATACCACGATTGACTGACTAATAAATAATTATATTTAAGCCAACCAAATGGCCCCCCCCAAAGGTCTTGGCCCGGGACAACGTTACCGATTGTCCCACCGTCAGCATCACTGATTGAACATATGATTTTAAAAGATTTGAATGTGACTGTGTTAATTCTACTATCAGACTCTAAATGCCAGTATATTCATACTCCTGCAGACCCAGAGACAGAATTCAGGTACTTGGATGGCGTATATAGGGGCATCTCAAATAATTTGAATATCGTGGAAAAGTTCTTTGTTTTCGGTAAGTGACCCCTTCATATAATCTAAGTTCATTACCCATAATGTGCAAACTTTCAAGCCTTTTTTTTTTCAATCTCAATGATTACAGCTTACAGCTCATTGAAGCCTGATCAGAGCGCTAATCAGCTAATAAATTCAAAAAACCTGCAAAGGTTTCCTAAGAATGTTAATTTAGACACTCAATACTTGGTCTGTGCTTCTTTCGCACGGATTACTGCATAAATGCAGCTGCGCCTCCTACGGTCACTCGTGTGGAGTCTAGTCGTGCTCAGGAAAGGGAGCTCCTGAGTGCTTTGCCATAGAAGTACAACAGCAAACTGCGGTTTCCTTCTGCAATGCGAGTTGTATTTCGGGGAGCAGCTGATATCCGACTACAAGAAGGTGACCGTGATAATCTCCCTTCTCACAGGCGTGCCCTCGAATCAGCACTGTGGGACAGTGGTTCTGTAGATTTGAGGGTGTGTTTCTGGTTCATTTCCCAGTTCCGAGGTGGCGGCTCTTCAGACAGCCTTCTAAGGAATTGCGGACAGAGGTCCAGATTGAGCTGGCATGCATAAGCAGATTCATGTCAATGGACGACTTCATCGCCTGAGCGATCACTATTGATGGGCAGCTGCTGGACCGGGACCGACAGGTATGTTCACATATCATGCCCCCTCAGATGGAACCGGACCCTGAGCCTATGGAGCTTGGTATCAACACACTCATGGCAGAGGAGTATGCTGGAGTATTCAAAGGCTGTGCCTGTTCTGCAGGGAGAAAGGACATGAAGAAGGGTTGCTCCTTGGCCCAGACGTGGAACAAGAAAGGGGTGAGGTTTCAGGGATGGTCGATGAGGCGCCTGAAAGCCTGCTTTGCCATCACATATGGAGCCACGTTGGTGGAGAGCTCCAAGGGCACCATCCCAGCGAACATCCCACCTGAGTGCACAGACCTGAGCAGGGTGTTCTCCAGCGAAAAGGCCAGGTGTCTCCCTGCCCATCGCTCCTGGGACTGAGCCATTGACCTCCTTTCAGAGACCTTGTCACCCATGAACAGCATTTATCCACCCTCCGTTGCTGGGTACGAAGCTATGGAGACCTATGTAAAAGAGAAGCTGGAGCAGGGGTACATTCGTCACTTCTCTTCCCCTGCTTAAGCCAACTTCTTTTTTTGCAAGAAGGACAGAGGGCTAAGGCCTTGTATAGACTAGAGAGGACTGAACTCCATTACTGCTATCCCATGTCTCCTGTTCAGTCAGCCATAGTACAGTACAAGGTTTGAGCATGTAGTCACTAAACTTGACCTCTGGAGCGCAAACAATCTCAACTGGTTCACAACGGCACCCCTCCTGAAACATCCAGACCCCCTTACGCTCTTCAAAGTGGAGATGGACGAGTCCAAGATCGAGGTGGGTGTTGTTCTCTCCCATCAGCACGGAAACCTTCTTGGGCTACACCCCTGTACCTCCTATTAAAATAAACTCCTGCAGAGAGAAACTATGACGTGGGTGACAGAGCTACTGGTGGTAAAGTTAGAATTTGAGGAGTGGAGATTGGCTAGAGGGGCCCTGGAGACGTTGTATTTCCATTCAACTGCCCTACAGAACACAGGGACCTTGAGTACATCAGGGCAGCATGGCGCCTCAACCCCTCTAGGGTCACTGGACTCCATTCTTTGAGATTCCAGTTCACCCAGACGTACCGCCCTAGTACAAAGAACGTCAGGGTTGTGGGACTGAAGTACCCAGAGACACACCCATTCTCACCCCCCTATTGGGTCCTGTCTCCTGGGATATTGACACAGACATTCAGACAGCAGGGAGATGGGATCCCGCACAGGCAACGTGCTCCCCAGCAGGTGCAGAGCCGGCTTGTGACCTGGGTGCATTGGACCTGGAGGCCCTCAGGGCAAAGTATTGGTGGCCTGGAATGTGGAGGACTTGTGGCACTAAGTTTTGTCGCGCTCCGTGTGCGCAGTCTAAGGAGTCGCAAACGGCTCCAGTGGGGAAGCTCCACCCCCTCAAAGTACCTCAGTGGCCTTGGTCTTCATCACGGACCTTCCACCTGCAGAGGGGAAAACGACCACAGCTGTGGAGGTGGACAGGTTCTCAAAGATGGTCAGAGTCACTAACCAGCCTCCCCTCTGCCTTCCAGGCTGCTGAGATGCTGTTTCAGCAGGATATCCGCCTGTATGGGCTTCCAGAGGACAGCTGAGGGGGAAGGCCAGGAAATCTACTCCATTGTGCGCTCTCTCTGGAAACATAATGCTTCTCTCATGCCTGAAGCATTGCTCTTTTCATTTCTTCCCATTGGTTAGGGTCTTAAACTACTAGAAGAAATGGCTAGTGAAACCAGGGTCTGAGACTGTGATGTGTAGGAATGTGTATATAGGACCAAACTACTCAGTATTAGCTGTCCAATTAACAAGCAAAAAACAACCATTGAAAGGATACCCAACATTTCAATAGCAAAGACAGACCAGGTAAGCTGTGAGGACGCTGGCCCCTGGCTGGAAACTACGTGTGACGTGAATGATTGGATTACCATTAAAGATGGTTATTCATTCTCCCACACCTTGTATGTTTGGTGTGTTCCATAAAACTCTGCACTGATTCTCCATGTAACACAGCTATCCTTCCTGTTCAGAAAGCTAATGGGCATTGGTTATTTGTTCAAGGTCTTAAACCCGTTAATGAAGTAGTACATGCCACAAAATGGCCTTGAAGGACAAAATTGTTTGGACCACTGACAGACTGACTTCCCTATATCATCTGAAACACTCCCCGCGTACCTCTCCCTGACATGGCTGCAAAAGCAGCTGCCACATCTCCTGTACCCCATATTTTGTTGAGGGTTTCTCTGCCTCCAACAGAAGTTTTCTCTCTTAATGAGGAGGTCTCACACTGTGGAGGTCTCTCATTAGAAACGGTTTAAATGCTCCTTCAACCAGGAGCTGAGGCTTTGGCTTGCTCCTAATGACCTACCTTTTCTTCCTCGCTCCTGTTACCCCTACGTTGCTAAGTTGGCACATGGCCGAGATCATGTTTCTAAGGACGGGGTTGTGAATATTGTAGGTAACTTTTGGTTTGCACCATGATTTTCCCTGTATGCCGAAAATACATAATTTCATCACTAATTGACTGGATAATACTTAGAATAAGCAATATGATTTTATTGTACTATGGAATAAGAACATTTTTACCACATTCTACTTCAATCTTATTCTTGAGTGCTTTTGGACAGCATCCAGAACCTCTGCTGCTTTCAGCTTTTTGCATTTTGCAGGGGAAATAATATTTTTCAGAAGAAGTGGACTCCTTCCCCGGGTAGTACAACTCCTCACTTCCAAATTCGCTTTTCAAACTATGCGTGAACAAAACCAACAGTTGCAATTTAAAAGCTTATTTTTTTACTAAATAATGTATCCATCCTGTGGGTCCTTAAGACCATGCATCATACTAGAAGAGACAGTGCAATAAGGGGTGACACATTGATCTGGTTTTAAACGAAAGTGTGCATTTTAACCCCATTTATATAGAACAAAACAATAAACACACCTATTCCATGTAGAAAATAGTTACATATTATAATATACGTTTGAATAATACACGTCCAGTTCTGTTGTTTGTCCAGAAGCTGCAAGTCCCCTTCAGGGTTAAGTTGGCTACCCATGGGGGGGAGGACAGCCTGCCCCTTGGGTGAAACCTAGGATGGTGATAGAGCAAAGGGGAATGGGGTTTGTTGAGTTAGGACAGATGTGTAGCATCTTACCAAACCCCTTCTAACTGTACTAAATACTGACTGTTCATGTATTTTCTTCTGAGGCTCATCAACGGATTATTCTGTAAGATGTTGACGCGTCTCTGTATTTGCACATTAACTGTTAATTGTGCCAAGATAATTTTGTCTCTATACTTACTCCTTTAAGAGTGTCAATCGATGGAATTACCGTCACAGGTATTGGGCCAATGTGTTTTAAAATACTTAATTTTATTTAAGTACACAACAATATACATTTAATAAATACACTAAGTTAAAAAATAACATTTATCTCATGATTGTAATGATCATAGCTAGCTAGCTAGATATTGTTACTGATTGTCTCTCCAGCTAACCCCTATAGCTACCTCACTTTCCATTAGTCCTTGAACTAACATTTTCACACCAATTTTACATCAAGCCGGAAAAAAAAAATGTATTACAGTATTTGTAATAATAATAAGGCTTAAGGCTAAAACTCTACATTTACGTGTTATGTCATTTTACTCCCCAGTCATGATGATCAATCAGTCTTCTTCAGTACTGATGAATTCTTCAGAAACATTTGATTTACAACTAGCTGTAAGAACATCCATTGGTTAAGAAATAAAGAGTTGTTAATAACAGACTAAAATGATTGGCTGGAGCAATCTCATCAGCATAGTAAAATACATACACTGCAACATAAGTGCTTTATAAATAAAGTTTGATTTGAATAGTTTACTGGTCATTTTCTCAAAGAAAAGAAAAGGGACTTTTCATTATTAGCTTTGTCTTGAATGAGAACTGTATACAGTGCATTGTGTGCAGATTATATTATATTAATAATTGTTATTTTCTAAATACTGTGCTTGCAGCTGTAACATTTGTCATGAAAAGAAGATCAAAGGGGTGAGTTTATACATTCTATATTATAAGTCTACACACCCCTGTTAAAATGACAGGTGTTTGTGATGTATATTTTAGTTACAAAGACAAATCATTTCAGGCCCCCAGCTTTACATTGATCTACAACAGATCTCTGGAGCAGTGAGAAGTTCCCTTTCTGCTTCAAATGCTTCACAATTATCCTGGGCCCCGAGAATCCTTCCATCACTGGAGTGAATGACTACAGACCTGTCACCCTCACATCTGTGGTCATGCATTGAAAGATTAGTGTTGGCCCACCTGAAGGACATTACAGGCCCCTTGCTAGACACACTGCAGTTTGCCTACCGGGCAAACAGGTCTGTTGATGATGCTGTCAACATGGAACTGCACTACATCCTGAAACACTTTGACTCCTCAGGGACATAAGAAAGGATCCTGTTCATGGACATCAGCTTGGCTTTCAACACCATCATCCCAGACATCCGCCATACCAAACTCAACGGCATCATTACAAAGGTCCAGCAATGTGCATAATGTCTGTGGCAGCTTAAGAAGCTTAACCGGCCCATGGAGATGCTGATCCACTTTTACACAGCCATCAACCAGTAGGTTCTCTGCAAGTCCAACACTGTTTGGTTTAGATCTGCCATGAAACTGGAAAGGAACAGACTGCAACAGACAGTCAGAACTGCAGAAGGGATCAGTGGTGCCATCCTTCCCTTCATCCAGGACTTACAAAACCAGAGTCAGTAAAAGGGCTGGAAACAAGCAGATCCATCACACCCTGGATACAACCTGTTCCAGACCCTCCCCTCTGGTAGGCGCTACAGAGCACTGTATGCCCAAATGAACAGACACAGGAACAGTTTCTATCCAAAAGGCCATCACTGTGATGAACAGTCAACATCAGACACTGAGTGCCAGGCACAATCCCTGTAACTCTGACAGTAACATCCACCTGTCTACTACTTATTTATGTGTCATCCTGTAATTCAGAGTTTTTCATAATGTATGTATGCTGTATATATCATATCCACCTACCTCATGTACATTACACCAGCACCCCTCATACCCTTAAACCCTGCTCAGTGATCTATTGTCTCACCTGTCTTACTGTGTTGTTGTTTGGTGTATATTGTGTATTCATGTGTACTCCATATTGCAATCGGTGACTCTTGTTGAGTGTCCTTTGTTAAGGTTATTTATGAGTAAGCACATCATGAGCCTGTGTAATCCAGAGTCAAATTCCTTGTATGTATACACACACCTGGTGAATAAAGCTGATTCTGATTAGCCGAATCATAATTAACGTGACACACATTTTCAAAGGTGCGGGTTATTCTGGCTGCATTTACAATCAGCATTGGGAGCTCAGTGGCCAGTCAGGAGAAGATAAACCAGCACCAATCTCTCCTGGGAGGTGGCCACAAAGGTACTCCAAATAAACTACTGCTGGCTTCACTGATTGTTTGTGTTTCCCTTTATAGAAGGGAATAGAAGGGATAGAAGCACCTGCCAGTCGCCTCTTATGAGAAGCTACAGCAAGAGAAGGCAAGTATACTTAAAAGAAAAGAGACGTGCCCCTAGGGATGTTGAAACAAGGCCTTGTTGAATCGATCTTTACATTCAGTTGTGTCTGGTTTCTGGATACTACCAGAGATGCTCTATGCATCAACGCATCTACAACTAGGTAGTCACTATATGAGTCAGTAGAAGGCCTGTTTCAACATTATTGAGGGTGCAGGATTCCTGCGGAATCACCACACAAAATACAAGAAACCAGGTGAGCCTAGTTCTGTCACGCCCCCACCTCCGCGATCACGCAGAGGCGGGGCCTCGCGTCCCTGAGGCTGTCAAACACCTCCTCCACTCCCACACCTGTTCCTAATACACAATCACACACCTGCTCCCTCTTTCCTTGTTACCTGCAGTATAACCACAGAGCCCTGTCATTCCTTCCCTGCCGGATCATGGTCGTACTTCACATGCGCTTCACAGCTATCTCCGAGTCTTCGTTACGTTTGGATCTCCTGTGTACCGACTTGTTGCCTGTCCCCGGTTACTCTGCCTGCTCCCCGCCTGTACTTCTGCTGTCAGCCTGTGTTTCGACCTTCCGCCTGTCC
>JACXGJ010010275.1:0-22281 GCA_016801105.1 Esox niger | reverse complement strand
TGTGTGTGTGTGTGTGTGTGTGTGTGTGTGTGTGTGTGTGTGTGTGTGTGTGTGAGAGAAAGTGAGTGAGAGTGTAAGTTGTTCTTACACTCTCACACAGTGTGTGTGCTGTGAAAAAGAATAAGTAAAATTTATGGCAGCTAACATCTGACATTCAAGGATTAACTCAGAACAAAATATAATGAAAATATTAACAGTTCATTAAAGCAAAAATGTCTTAATTAAAATAAACACAGTCTGCAGAAATCACACTAACGCAGTTGGCCCAAATCACACTAACGCAGTTGGCCCAAATCACACTAACGCAGTTGGCCCAAATCACACTAACGCAGTCGGCCCAAATCACACTAACGCAGTCGGCCCAAATCACACTAACGCAGTCGGCCCAAATCACACTAACGCAGTCGGCCCAAATCACACTAACGCAGTCGGCCCAAATCACACTAACGCAGTCGGCCCAAATCACACTAACGCAGTCCCCAAATCACACTAACGCAGTCCCCAAATCACACTAACGCAGTCCCCAAATCACACTAACGCAGTCCCCAAATCACACTAACACAGTCTCCAAATCACACTAACACAGTCCCCAAATCACAGTAATACAGCCTTTAAAACCAGTTCCACTCCACTTGTCCATCACAACCCTGTAATCAAGGACATTGCCTTCTGTTCTACCTCATCAATAATTGCACCCACATGGTGTCTTGCACCCACAATAGGTCACTGCATAGGGGGCTTCATGGTCCCAAACTGTATACCCCTGCCTAAGAGACACCTGCCATAGAACACCCAAAGAAAACACGGCTCAATGGGTGACGTGTCTGTGTAGGAATGGGAGGACTGGGACATCAGCTTCCAGGAAGGGTGCTGATCCTGACAGGACGTGACTGTGCATGGTCATGCTGAAACCTGATATGATGGCCAAGAAGCCGGATGTGGAGGTCCTGGGCTGGTGTGGTGTGGTTGTGAGGCCGGTTGCCCATAATATCAAACCCTTCGAAAACAATGTCGGAGGCGGCTAATGGTAGAGAAATTAACATGCAGTTTCCTGGCAACTACTGTGACTGGACAGCCTTCAGGGAGAATGCTAATTGCACGGTCCCAACAGTTTTGTGCATCTAACCTTGACATTTTAGATTGGCCTACCTGTGCAACGATCATCCGGACTGATAAAAATAGAGCTGCATTACAGCCAGGCTAGCTTGAGACCGCCCCTTCATCACGCTTACCGTTGCCTCGCCACACTTCGGCCAGGTGGCAGCCGCTCTCGCCAGGCTCCTTGCAGAACTCAACCACATCGCGGCATGATGTCTCAGGGGTGATGGGCACCTCAGTCAGTGATTGCTCCCCATCACTCAGGTACACAGTCAGGATCATCTGCAGAGGAAAGAGGGAGGACCGGACACAGGGGGAAAGAGGGGGGAGTTATAGCCACTGCTAGTGCTAATGTTGAGATTAACTAGCCATGATCAATAAGCACCAACAGAGTTGACATGGATTTAAAATTACATTCACAGCCATCTAATTGCAATTGACTTTTTTTTGGCACTCAGGCTACAGCCATCCAGTCTAGGCAGTAGCTTTGTAACACACGTCTGAGGAATGTGTGTGGGGACTGGCGGGAAAGACATGTAGTGTTTGAGGAATGCCACTGACTATCTACAAACTGTATTCACTTCAATAGAAACAGAACAATGGCAGTCAGGGGAAAAAAACTATGGATCTATATACAAAATAATGATCCTATCAAAAAGTAGAATCAAAACATCAGGAGTCAAGTAAGTTCTTCATGCACAAAAGAATATATGGAATAAGAACTTTTGTTGTGGCATTGTGGAATCGCACATGTGCGTCTATACACCAACTACATCTATTCTTCGTTCCTGGCAAACTCAACAATTTCAATGCGCTGTCAAAAACACTTAATTTATCCCGCAAGACACTGAGATACATAATGCAGGCCTTTGTATTATGCCAGGAACAGAAGACGTGTAAATACATAATTAAATTGCAATACACCGTGACCACATTAAAGATGACACACCACCCAGCGCTAAACCCATTCCACTTCTAACGTGCAGCCCTAAGGCGACCTGGAGATATTCAATCCAAAAATGAGTCGTCCACTACGTGGGCCTATTCCTAGCTCAACAGTCGACACTCAGTGACAGCGGATGATTAAATATAGGCCAACACAACAGAACTATTTCAATCTTACCTGCTTATTAGTGAAGAGTCACCTAATGACTATAATCAGTACGGTAAACCACAGTCCAGTCAGATTGTAGCATAAAAGTCTAGTCCCCAAAGCACAGGCATGGACCCCCCCCCCCCCCGCATAAGTTTCCTAAAGGGGGAGGAAAGGTGGGGCAGTGGACAGAGTCATAGTTGTTCAAATCCTGTTTGGGGCAGACCAATAGTCAGAAGAGGGCAGTACAAAAACAGGCTCAGTGCAGTCGTGGTGGATGTTTGACAGGGGAGCCGTGTGCGCACGTAACTCTGCGGGGGTAAGTCGAGCAGCTGCGAGCTCAACTGTGGTTCTCGGCCGAGGAGCGCATTCACCTCCAGCATGCGCCAGCAAAATATCTTTGTTGAGCGAGCTGTGTGGTAAGGAGACCGGCTTGTTCACATGAGCATCGGACAAAGTCTGGATTGTCGAGTCTCCCGCAACGGTTGTGGAGTTTTATAACGAGGCAAGGCCGTTGTCATCTGGCAAAGGTCATTTGTTTTTGTATGCACAGTAATGCAAAGTATTATGTACGTCCTCTGTCTATTGGTGTCTTTCTGCTGACTCTTCTTTACAGTACTGATTCAACTGAGTCATATTCAAAAGCTTTTTTGCATACACAGCCCACTTTAAACCCCGACACAGCCATTCGACAGGATTGAGATCTGGGCATGGACTCAGCCATTCCGTACATGTTTTCCTACTCCTCCACCGAGGGTAGGAAGAGAAATCATTAGCCTCTTTTTCCAAGGGGGGCATAATGCAGTTTGTATTGTCAATGACACCAACCATGAATAACCTCATCCCTACAACTACTGCCAAAATGTCATCCCAAACATATTAACATACAGGATTAGGATGAACATTTTCAGAATAAAAGGAATGTCAGGAAAGTGATGGGCAAAGTTTGTACGCTTATGAGATTAACCAGGTCAGGGAGGAATAAAGACTGGCCTACTGCTGACAGGGTATGAACAAAATCAGAGCCCAGTGCTTCTCTTAAGCCCCTTATATGGCTGCTAATCCCTCCATTAAGATCCATCTCCCGCAATATCGATAACTCAGAAATATCATCATTGTTAATACCAAGCAATTCTATTAAGTGCTATAAAACAAAGCCTATTAGTCCATGTTGGATAATGCAAGACCTTAATGATCTTGGCATAGCTGGCCAATGCTTATGGGGGATTAAAATGGTGGGAAAAATGAGTTAGTATAGAACATTCTTCCAGAAGCAAAAAACATCCCCTCAGACGTATAGCGGTAAACTGCACGGGTCAGCAACAGGCTGCCAGCATGCCAATACACCCCATCTTATTGGACTGTTCAAGGATGCAAATTATAAATATTCATGCAAAAGTATCCAAAAGCATGCAAAACTCATAAACACTCATGTTAGTGTAGTCATGTTTTCAGCGGTATTGTTCAGAAGTAAATATGTTTTTAACGTAGTGGTGTAAAAACATAGGGAAGACTAATTCCACCTTGCCTGGCATTGACAGACAAGATGGAATTGATTCAGGTCTTTACATACATAAAAACACTGTCCTTCAAACAGAACACGTAAGCCTGCCTTTTTTGCGTTTTTTAGCATGACCAAGCTGCTCTTTATTGTATATCAAGCCAGGACAGCACCTGTTCAAAGTGAAATCCAGGTTAAGAAAGAGGAAAATATTGTGTGTCTGTTTGACATTCTGAAAGCAGTTGATGTGGTTTCTGAAACAAATGTTTTGGTAAATTTGAACAAGATGTCATGTTATCTCCAGTGGCATAAAATCGTCTGTAACATTTAAATGGACAGCATATGAGCTGGAAGTAACTCCAGTAGGTCGAACAAACTTTAACAACTGTTTTCCAACTACAAGATTATAATTTTTTTTAATTACAAATGTCTTCCAATTCAAAAAACATGGTTGGTCAACCGCCTTCACCGAAGCAATTGCTATCCGTAGATTTCTCATATGCCTGTCACTTTTCACTCATCCAATACCAGTTTCCCCTTCATATTTGTAAGCTACTATTTGTAAGCTAACTACAGGCTTTATGTCCTGACACCACATCACAATTAGGTATATGTCTCACCACTGAACAGGTCATTCCAACACACTAAATGTACTGCTTTTCAGCAATTCTACTGTAGACTTCCTTGTGCGTTTTGGATTATTGGTCTTCGCTGCATGACCCAGATCTGGGGGGCAGATTGCCTGAGATTCTTGTTTAGAATTCTCATACAGAGGCGCATTTACGGTGCCTTAGATAATGGCAATACTTCCAGGTCCTAATGTGCCAAAGCTTTCAAAAAGAAAAACACTGTCATTTTGGATCTGAAAACCTAAGTGCACATGGAATACACAAACACAAGGATCACCAAAGGACTCAACACAACAGCACACCAAAGGACTCAACACAGCCAAGAACAATATCACTGTCATGCACTCAAATCATCTCAGGGCAGGCTGACCTTGCAAAATAATGGCCAGACTAATATTATTAAGACAAATGTTTTTTTTTTTTGTTTTTTTTTTAAACAGAGGTCCTGCAATGAGGGATTTAGGCAAACCAATGCCAGTTTTGTAAAATTGTTTAATCAATGGTTCATGACAAAACACAAAAATGTGACAGTTCTGCTAAATCCAGGAACCAAAACATGCCAAACATAAGCCAGGGGTAGGCAACCCTGTTCCTAGAGGCTAAAGGATAGATTTTAATCTAGGAACCACCTAAACTAATTGCTTTGTGATTGCATACCGGTTTATTTAGTTCAATGAATAACATGACCCTGGAGTGCTACAAAGTTGCCCACCCTTAGGCCTATACGACTAATCAATTGACTGCCCCAGCAAACATTTTGGTCACCAATAACTAAAATAGACAAAGCAACAGGCATACAAGTATCTTCTTCAAGCTACCAGGACAAAGCCTAGTGACAAGGAGAAAAATATGGAAACAGTATAGGCTGCGGTAAAGATTCACCAGAGTCTCTCCATGTAAACAACCAACACAGGCGTGAGGTAATGGGAGTAGAAACAGCCCTTCAATTACAACTTGCAAAACCAAGATCTCACCTTAAGAGGAATTTTAACCCCCCTCCCATACGTGCAGCTTCTTCCTATAGTGCTCCCCCCTTTCACTGATGCCCGTCTTCTCCGGCCCTCCTTCTGTCCCAGCCGGTGGCGATCCTTCACCCAGGTATGGTCTTTCGACAGACTGACCAGGCCATGAAGCACTATGGTCACGAACTTCTTCATTATGCCCCCCACGAGTCTTAGAAACGGGTCCCTCTCTAGTCTCCGAAAGAGACTCAAATAAAGGCTAAGGACTAAAAATGCTATTCAAGCGTTAGGGCACGTAGTAGCAATGACAGTCTTTTGAGGAGTGAGCCTTGCTTGCTGTTAGCACCGAGAGAAACAGACGAAGAGAGTGAAACAGAGAGGATAAAACGAGAGTGAAACAGAGAAAGAGAGAGATGCATCCACAAGCCCCCCTCCTGAGCAGGGCTCTCTAGGGCACACTGGTGACTATAGCACTGATGACACACTACAAATGAGTGTGGGCGGGCCTTGCTGTGCCTGACCGCAAGACGATCCAACCGGGCATCGCCTCAAGACCGTGACAGTTGAAGACCCTCTCTGGGATTCTTTCAACCACTGCTTTCAGCAGGCACGCATATATCCCAAATAAATGAGCTGTTCCCATCTCTAAATAATACCTATGCAGGACATTTACGTGTGTGAAGAAAGCATGCATGAAAAGATGTACAATTTAGAAAAATCTAGTATCATTGGAATGCCACACTCCAGGCTGCACAGAGGTCATTTTGAGAGAATGACTCAATACCACAATAGTTACACACAGCAGTAAACCGATTTTTACTACAAATGTAAATGGAGTGACATCATTTGTGAATCTGAATCATTATTTTATCATATAGAAAACATGTAAAACAAGCTTAATAAGACTGTTAGACCCAGTAATGGTGTTAAAATGTTTTTTTGGTAGGTCTATGTCTATATCAAATACTTTGATATCAGGTCGATTATTCAACATCTATAAAACAAATACATAGCATGCCAAGCCTTATCAAGTGTATTGCTATCCAATTCATTACGTCAAATGCTTTCTCATCGGAAGCTGTATGTTGACAGCTGGTGTCCCTATCCATGTATAAATTGAACACACCAGTCAAGCTGTCCTAAAGCATGAAAAACCTCAGCCGATCTATAGTTTTGAAAATAATTTTGAAAATATTCCTTTCTTTAATGCTCTTCTAAATAACATTGATTCTCATTTTAAAAAAGTATTCTCGATATTTGAAAGTGCCACTTCTGGGATTTTCTGACTACTGTACAATTCAAGGACATACTAGACGCTTGGCCAGTTATTCGAGTTTTAGTCGAGTGGTAACGGTCCTGGCTTTACATACATATACTTCTCCCTGTCGGGGACCAGGGATCAGTACCATGTCTCTACTCCATCGGTCTCCTGGTTTGTGCTAAAAAGAAAAGAAAAATCTTATTTTGAGCTTAAAGAATTAAGTGTACTGTAACATTGAAATATTGTCAGTTTGTCAGAGTACAGGCCTTGCCTTCATCTGGATTGACAAGGTCAACACTTCTGACCACTCAAATCATATTCGGGTCCCAGCAAGAAGTGCAGATGCCACAAAATGACATAAGGAAAAAAACATTTCTAAAGCCTATATGTAGAAAACATTTTATATGTGATATAACCGGCTGTTCAAATCCTTGCCAAGTTGCTACTAAAATTAATGGAGCACATATTTGAGTCCAAATAACAATTTTTATCTGGGATTGGATCAAATGAAATGAATAATGGCCTCTGCTCTAGCAGTCTAAACTCCCTGTACATTGGTTCCTTTGGAGCCCCTATACACTGCAACACTGTTTGGATTCTAGCCCTGGTGCTCAAATGTTCTCCTTAATGTCAAGAAGCATTACATGTGATACAAAATAACTCCCAAACTTAATGTACTAGTTATTATCAAAGCATTACCAAGGCTATTGCTATTTTATGGCCAAATTAAATACATTAGGTCATTATACAGCTAGCCTTATAGGCAAACTACCAAACATATCTTTTGTTAGAATTAGACCATACAACAGTACTTTAAGTAACAGGCATGACATATCTAAGTGAAAACTTAAATCAGTTCCAACTTCTAAACGAGCTTCCACTTTAGTACATTTATGCATTCCAAAAAGGCTATTTTCTTTTCATCGGCCAACCGGCCAGGTGATAAATATTAATTGCCCCATAAAAAAAAAGAAATGCACACTCAACATAACAGCACACCAGGCTGGACTTTAGGTAGCAGCATCATAATTCATCCACATAGTGCAGACACCAATATCTAGCGCCCCTAAAAATGGTGGGAATATTTTCCCTTATTTCAGAATGCAAGGTCATAGACATGGCTGCCAGTATCTACAATGTCCCCTTCAGCCATGGCAAACCCATTTAATTTAAGCAGAATCAGGAAGGATCTGTGGACTCACATCAACAGAAAATGTGGATCCAGAGTCCCTCCCGTTTGTTGATTGTTAACAAGTACAAAACAAAACAGCAAACATGTTCATCATACAATCGCCCCAGAAAGGTTCATTTGTGCTGTAAAGGAGAGTGGGCAAAACATCCCGCCTTCAAAGTAAGACACTCATATTTGCAAGAATCAGAAGATAATTGAGCCAAGGGGCAACACCAGCTGTTATAGCTAGGGGCGTACTTATTTTGTACATTCTAGTAACTTGTATTTTTGTAGATATTTCCTGACAAAATAATGCACAAGATAACGTGAACATTTCACAGAAAGGTTATCTTTATTTATTAATGGTGTTAAAGTGAAGATTAAATATTAATATGTCAAAATGTTACAGACGTATTTGTACTTACTTTTTTTATTGTATGAATGCAATAGACGACGTTGTTAATCCAGAGGTGATGGGGTTGTGTGTAACAGGGTGATTGGGTAGTGTCCACTCATGCAATGGCAGCCAGCCAAATGTGTACTGGCTATGGTTGGCCAACTGCCAGGATTTTGAGGTTGGCATAGAGATCAAATGGCGTGAAGTCCCTACACTTTCATTAATGAGTTGGGGGGAACAGAGAGAAGCGAGGATTTGCTACTGATTGGACAACTTTGACAGTAATCCTCCAATAAAACTGTTATGCAAATGATGTGACTATTTTTCTGTCTTCACAAAATATGTTATTATTAGGTTACTAAGCATCTGTTTTGTTTGTATAGACAAGAGCAGCCAGGCAAAATAAAAATATTCATTCTACAATATGTACTGCAATTCCAACTACCAATAAGACAAAGTAAAATGTGCTGCACCAATCACAGACGGACACACCCAAATGAGGGCATTCGTCCCCCATGATTCAAACCAATTATGACAGTGCCACATTAGTATGGGAAAAGTTCCTCCATATCAAAGACGACAATTTAGACGGGTGCATTAAAGAAAAAAATGTATATGTGATAAGCTATGAAAAAAGATAGAGAGACAGAAACGGAGACCGAGTGCAAGCATGGCGACATGCAGAGGCATGAGGTATTTTTTAAATAAACCAGTAGCTAAGTGACTACTTTCATCATCTATTCCACATCAGCTTTGAGTGGAAGGAGAGTGCTGAGCTGCCATTAGGTCCATTTCCATCCAAACCTGAAGTCAGCGCAGCTCTGAGAGCCAATTGAAACATATAACAGGAACAGTAAAATGTATTCACTTAAATAATAAAAACATATTTATGCACTCTGGTGCAGAACTATCATTCAGGCCAAAATAAGATAAAAGTTAGCTGATAATGCTAATGCATGAGCATTAGAATGTGGGATTTAAACCAGCGCCATAAAAAGACAAATATATGAGCAGAAATACTAATAATTCACTTAAAGATCAGGCCTCTATAGTTGTGATCGGACCCTACCATTTCTTATCAGTCATAAAGAGACAAAGATATTTGACATATAATGTGGAGTTGTCGCCATTGATTAATGTAATATATCTGTAAGAGAACTATTATACTGATGTTTTATATAAATGTTCTTAGTAAAAAAATTGAGTAGTGGAAGAACATTTGGGGAAATCAGACAGCAGCAGACAGTACAAGTTGCTGCAGTAGAATATAAGAGAACTCAAACAATTAAAATGCAGGGGTGGAAAAAGGTGGGGAACCTCCTTCTAGACAAAACAGCTGAAGTTTTTGTTGTTTGTTTCAAATGCAATAGCCATGTAAGAGTGGAGTGTGATTGTAAGAACCCCTCACCACCACCTTGACAACAGCACATTAGCCATTCCCGCCTAAGTGTGTGTGTGATTGGCCTAAGTATTCGCGCGAGACGCAAGCCGAGAACAGAGCTGGGTTGCTCTCTGGTTGACCGGCTGTGTGACACTTATGCCCTGGTGGCGCTGCATGGCGCTAACATCTGTCTAGGCCAGCGCATCAGTCACTCAGCTCCCCCATTGAGGTCACTAAGTGGAGAGAACTCACTGGCACTTTCTAAATGTCCAGAGTGCTGCACTCTCTATAATACCACTATGTGCTTCACTGGCAGAAAGCAACAACACATTTCTGTTTAAACCAAAACTAGGTGCCCACAAAATCAGCCGGCCTTGTCACACTTCATGTCAAATGTGTCGTGTTAAATGACAAATTTATAAAATCACATTGAGTCTACACAAAGGTTTATTTAGAATGCTTCAATACTTGGGGAGGCAGGGTTAGCGCACCAGTAACCCAAAGATTGCTTGATCAAATCCTGGAGCACTGGTCTCCAGAGGGGTGCATATGTGCTTGGAGTAAGGAGTGTGACCACTGGACCAAGGCTATGCACAAAAAGGCTTTTAAAAGACTTTTTTCACACCTGCTTCAACCAGCTCATTGAGCTGAGCTTTTATTCCATCCATCCATCCATGAGAAAATGTATTGATTTTCCACAGAAACTAGGTTTGAAAGATGTGCAATAAATAAGAGATTTAAATTACTACGATAAATCTAAAAACCGATAATGACACCTGATCAAATAGTTCATTGGGATCCATTTACTTACAAGTCCCTCTTAGACAAATATCCCCTCGACCTCAGCTCACTCTGGCCTAACTCACATTGGTCAATCCTAAAACCACACATACTTGAGGTGTCATTCTTTTTAGTTTTGCACTTAGTGAATGACTGAAACAAATGGCAAAATACACATGAACTTGACACTTATTACACATGCCTTTCATATATAAATTACCAAGTTGCCATCTGATCAAAACACCTGCTAAGCACAAAATGTGTATGTTTCTCGTTATATATAATTAGATTTTATGGTTATGTAAATTCCTCTTATATAGAGTTATTGTATAGTTTAGTCTATCGTTTCCTCCCTAACTTTGTCACACACATCTCATGACTAAGGCTCTCCTTCATTGAAGCATTTGGTATATTATTTGGCAGAAAATATTATCTATTAAAATAACATTCACTTTCAAAGCATTCCTTTTTTCTTAATTGTGTTACACTACCTAAAATTAACAATATGCAAATTCATATTGAAAAAACCTCTGGTGCCACAAGCAGGTCTGCGGACCCAGGTTAAAAACCCTAGGGTGTAGGAAGAAACCGTAAAAAAGGGGAAAAAACATATGTTTGGATGGGAATACAAGAACGTATGCTTACTGGCAACACACTTTATCACATTGGTTAACTGATGGAACAGTAATTAACAATTTAACAGCAACAGAACCAAAAACTAGAACGCACGTTCAGTTAAAAAACAATGCAAATGCAAAGTTGGGAAAACAGCACAAATTATATTACTAACGTCTACATCTGCTCTGAATAAAACAATACAAGTAGCCTTCTGAATAGTTTTAACGTAACTATCAATTTGCCATACACATACAATTTAAAGGGAAAAATCCTCGTCCTAGTGTCACGACCAGTGAACTGCACCACTGTAAAGCTTTCAATCCCGATTTGTGATGTTTCGAAAAAACATTGTGTATTCAACAACACTCACCGGCATCATATTGGCGGCTCCGATGGCGTCAAAGGGATTGGGTCATCAGAACAAGAATGTCGAACTTGGAAAAGTGGAGGGGGGGCAGCGACGTCTTCTACCTATATGCTAACGATATCCAGAGAAAGCCGCGAATGCTGGATATTTCTGTCCAGAAACTCCAACACAGTTCGATGATGAGATGGCCAGCTTAGGCCTTGGTCTTCTGCAAAACAAATATAGATTGCAGGACTATACTAGTAAGCAAACAAAAACGACAGTATGTAGAAAGCAGTGAAGATTAATTAGCTAGCTAACGTAACATCTATGCCAAGTGAATCAGAGTACGTTCGGCTAACTTTACTGTACACGGTGACATCATCACCTAATTCACAATTGGGCGTGGAGCTAAAGCTACAGAAGTAAACTAACTACAACATTATATCGAACTAACAACCTATTCAAGGGAATAACAGAAATTCTTCCAAATAAGTCGAAATCTTCGGGACAAATACCTATCATTGGCACTAGTGTATGGTAGCACATCAGCACTTGCTGAAAAGTAACTGAACAATATGTTGCCATGTAAAGTCCGAGTGCTGTACTATCTTGCGTGACTAAGTACTGTGAAGCTTTACTGAATACCTAGCCAGGCCCATCACCAGCAAGAAAGTACTGTGCAGTAATACATATTAGTAGCCCATTGCTGCTAGCTTCTGCCTAGCTACAACATTGCATTGGATAGTTATGTTTTAAAGGTAGCTTGTTAGGTAACACGCTACCGGTCGTCAAATCAAATTTTAGGGAGCGTTGGTAAACAACACGTTTTGGAATGTCACACAACAAGATGTTGTTACATCATTGGTACTATTCTTGTTTAGCAAATGAGTTGTTTACTTCTGTAGCTATCTAACACGTATGATTACTACAGCACTGCAATACGTAAGGTAGTACTGTAAATCGCAGCTAATAAACACACCAAAGCGTTACAGTACTTACCGCAAGTCAGAGATAATTCCTGATCATTCTCGGTAGTTGTAACCCGCACAGTAAATACGAGTAGATGGGATGAAAGTTACTGTAGTTAGCTAGATGTAACGTTAAATGTTAGCAAGCTGGTCAGCCTGTGTCGACAGGCCAGCCTGGCTCGACAGCGTTTAGCTTACGTTAGCTACTTAAGAAAAAAATAAGAAAATATGCTAACGTTATGGCAGACAAACTACCTACTACATGCAGTTAGCTAACCGTCAAGACTTCCAAAATCCAAAGCGAAAAAATTCCCAAGCAGCTACCTTGTTGCTTAGCTTTGGTGTCGAGAAAAACAGGCGTTACTATTTACACTCAGAGCCGCTAGCTGCTCTAGTATTTTTTTTAGCTAGCTGGGAAATATAATACGTTTACCATTGCGTCACATCGCAGTAGTATGCTGTGTAGTAGTAGATCTATGATGTCACATGTTATCGTGGAATGTCAAGAATGTCCGCGCACTCACCGTGAATCTCCAAGTTAAAGAGTAGTTAGTTTAAACATTACCTCACATTTAGCTGTAGTAAAGTATAACATCAACGTTCCCAATGCAAATGCAATTTTTTTCAAAGTAAAAAATCTATAAAAAATGCCGAATAGTGCGCCATTTAAACATTAATACTGGACATTTGTTTTGTCAGGAAGATAAACAAAGCCTTAATATTCACTACAGAAAGTTAAATTAGACCAGGGTTTTTGCATAGGGTTTGGTGCTTGTTTATGCATGTGATTTCAACCTACAACAATATCAAATTGAAAATCAGGTACAATAGCTAATTAACAGATATTATGAATCATCCTTGAGAAAACATGTTTCCCACTCTTCTCCATAACATGTGGTTGACAAAAAAGTTTCAGATCCATTAACAGGAGATTTGTCTAACAGTATTTTAAAAATTATCTTTTTGCAACTAGCTGGGGTATGCATAACCTTTTTTAACATCTCTTTATTGAATTTTCATAATGTTCTTATATACATAATACAATATTTCCATATAAAATACAAAATCTAAAGCCCTCCCCTTTTCCAACGTTTAAATATCTTCATCATAGTTGGTGCTAGTGAACAGTTTATTTAGACTGTTCTATAACAAAAAAAATAACAAAAACAAATGCAGGTGCTTCCATACAAGCGAACTGCATGATACAATTAAGCAATTAACATCCTGTCATGCTTTGTGGGATGGATGTATATTTAGAAAGAATGGTGTTCCATCCCTCCAGTAGAATTCCAGAGACCAAAAAATCTATGACGAGGCGCAATGAAGTTGATCTGGCAGCTAGATGTGGCCCAGCAGGTCCACATGATGGTTTTTCAACCATATATATATTAAAGGTGCTATTTATCTTTCTTCATCAAGAATGAGCTATATGAAATTATTGAAAATGATATCCCCTGTCTAATCACACTACATGTACTGTCCATATAGCAAACATGTTGTTTTAATAGATAGCATTTTAATAGGAAAAATTGCAACACACAGAAAATTAGGTAATCACTGCACCTTAAGTTGACACCAAGTGATCAGGTAATCCATATCTTTGTTAATTATATAAATGAATTATATACAAGTTAATGTAGGTCACTTTTTTTAATTTAAGGTTTTGATTGAAGATGATGTGTGAAAATAGGCAGAGAAAATTCATGAAGACTGTCTTTGTGAAAACTATTCAACCATTCTTTATTCTGTTCTCTGTTGCTCTTCTCAATGGGTTGTCTTCAAGACGTTAGCATATTCTGGATAGTTCCGTAGATTTACAAAAAAAAAATTTGACAACCATACACTTTTTGGAAGTTACGAGGAACCAGATTATGACCACACTGCATTGTGACATTGGTTAATTCTACATCTCGCTGCACTTACAAAGACAATGAAAATATAATACAATAGATTTTCTATGTATTTTTACAAAGACATTTGTGCAAGACCCTACCCATGTCAAATAAATATGTCAGTAGTGGGCAAGCTATAGTCTATAAAAAAAGAACCTCGTCCATTTACACACCAAGTTAAGTAAAGATCTGTCATATCAACCCAGAGGAGTAAGGATTTTCAGTTTTAAGAAAATGCTAAATTGCTGGAAATTCATCATGGCAGACTATGTCCTAGAAGCATTTTTTTTTTTCCATGTGGAGGAAGACCAATGTACCAAATGTTACAGCTCTATGTCACACATTGTGAGGGGTGTGGGCTTTACTGTTGTACGCCTTAACAGTTCATGAGAATTTGCAGTGCTCCACAACCAATAGTAAAATACAATAAGCTCAAAATTGTAAGAATATGGAATAATTTGAAGTTTGCTCTTCCACGTCCCTTCTGAATCTAAGGATTAATTTCTTATTTAAATACCTACTGTGATGAATAACATTAACATTATGACTACTGACAGGTGAAGTGAATAAAACGGATAATCTCATTATCATGGCACGTCCCTGTGTGGGATATATTAGGCAGCAAGCGAACATTGTTATGGCTAGACGACTTGGTCAGAGCATCTCCAAAACTGCAGCCCTTATGGGGTGCTCCCAGTCTGCAGTGGTCAGTACCTATTAAAAGTGGTCCAAGAAAGGAAAAACGGTGAACTGGCAACAGGGTCATGAGTGGCTAAGGCTCATTGATGCACGTGGGAAGTGAAGGGTGGCCCGTGTGGTCCAATCCAACAGACTAGCTACTGTAGCCAAATTGATGGAGAAGTTTATCCTGGTACTGGTAGAAAGGTGTCAGAACACACAGTGCATCGCAGTTTGTTGAGCATGGGGCTGTGATGCTTTGGGGAATGTTCTGCTGGGAAAACTTGGGTCCTGCCATTCATGTGGATGTTACTTTGACACTTACCACCTACCTGAGCGTTGTTGCAGACCATGTGCACCCTTTCATGGCAATAGTATTTCCTGATGTCATTGGCCCATTTAAGCAGGATAATGCACCCTGCCACAAATCAAACAATTGTTCAGCAATGGTTTGAGGAACACAAATAGTTCAAGGGGTTGATTTGGCCTCCAAATTCCCTAGATCTCAAGCCAATCCAGCATCTGTGGGATGTGCTGGACAAACAGGTCCGATCCATGGAGGCCCCACCTTGCAACAAACAGTACTTAAAGCATCTGCTGCAAACGTCTTGGTGCCAGATACCACAGCACACCTTCAGAGTTTTAGCTGAGTCCATGCCTTGACTGGTCAGGGCTGTTTTGGCGGCAAAAGGGCGACCCACACAATATTAGGCAGGTGGTAATAATGTTATGGCTGATCGGTAAATTTGTTGGTAGACTTTGTTGATCCGATATGCTGAGATCTTTGCTCCTGGAATTGGGGTACGTAAAAGCGAATGCATTGATGTCATAGATCGAAAGGTTTCACCTTCTTTTAATATCTCTCTGTTGTACTGCACTATAACAGACCAATGATTTTCTGTAAGCTCTCTTCCAGACAATTGGGTCATAAGTGTCTCTTCACATCTATGTGTGATGTGAACTCAAATTACTATAAAAGCTCACTGCGATTTCCCCCTCTCTGCATTGTTCAAGCCTCCTTGAAATGTCAGATGACATGCCAGTGTGAATGACTGGAGCAACAGTGGAGCGTATTCTGTGAGAAGTGTGCTATATAAATAGACTTAATTTGTATAGAGCAAGGGCGAAACAGCCAGTCAGACCAAGTAGACAGAGTTTCAGAGACCTCCCGAAGGAAAAAAATATATTCTAATGTACATATTCCCATAATTCATGGAGGTGAGAATAACAAACGTTACATTTTGTGATCACCACCACCAGAACTACAATAAGGCACCACCTCCATGCAAAAAACGTATATACACATCAATTTTAGTGGCCAGGTAAGACTTTCATGTGAAAATATGTTCTAATAGCTTGTTGGCAGAGATGGCATCTCATTGTACTGACAAAAAACAATGACATTTTTCATAGCTATTTTTTGTTCACCATCACTAATGGGTCAAAGATTACTGAAGGAACCAGAGTGTGATCGATGCTATACGACTAACTTTCAGACCTTCCTGAATGCAATTTTTCACCCTGCATTCACACGCCTTGTTAGTAAGGTCTTTCCTTTATGGAGAGATGTTTCTCCATACAACCCAGGTGGTATGGATTTAGGATGCATGTTTGCCAGGCTTTGAAATGCAAGCTGGAGGAATAAAAGCACCAGCAGTAAGATTTATCACGTATGAAATTAAATCTTTTATACATTTGTTGGGGGTGCAAATATGCCTCCTATAAACATTGGGGTGTCATTTTTGCCAAATCTAGTAGCTAAGACAGACAAAGAGTGTACTGCCTCTTGTAAAGTCAGGCCAATTTAGGAACTTGGCCACAAAGAAAATAATATGAATCTTATACCAGGAGGTAGAGTTCAAAAGGTTTATAACCAGGCATGACCCATTTTTTCAAATGGCACTGTAGTAAAGGCAGGTTTTTCCTTAATTCTGAATTTCAGTTGTGATGAGTTAGATTCAAACAATATTCTGAGCTATACATTTGTGTGTAATTCATATTATATATAGTAGTGATGGCCATTCAGGGCTTCATTACTATTCTTCTAGTAGCAGGATATCATGTTAGCAGCACTAACTCGGATTATCTTAAAAAAAAGCCATCAATGAAATATATAAGGCAAATTGTTCATCTTTTCTGTCAATCTAGTCTGTCATTGCATGTCTAATGCCGGTTCCCATGTTGTTCGTGTCTGATCTTTTGTAACAGAGAAGATTGTTAACTCCGTGTCCTTTTAAATGACCATGATGGCTTTTATTTTGATAAAGAAAATCTGTGTGCTGCCAGCACAATATACGTGGCTAAAATATATATGTGGCTAAAATAGCGCTAATAAAGTCCCGTTTGGCAATCACTAATATATAGGCTATGAAAAACATTGTTTGAATGTCAGAGGCACAGGCAACCGGTACACAGTCAAACTCGATATATTATTAATATATTCCTAATTGAAAATAGTAAGCCCATATCAGGACTAAAAGTACACTCAAACCAAATACAACTGACTGTAACACTTGACCCGCTGCAGTTTGCCTAGATATAACAGATCCACAGACGATGCCATTGCTGTGACCATCCACTCCACACTCTCATTTGGACAAGAGGAACACATGTGATCGTGCCGTTCACTGACTACAGCTCAACATTCAACACCAGCGTGCCCCAAAGGCTGGCGGTGAAGCTCAAGGATCTGGGTCTCGACCCCTATATGTGCAGATGGATCCTGAACTTCCTGACGGGCAGACCCCAGGTGGTGCGGCTGTAAAACAGCAGTAGGGAGTTTACAACATCCGGTCCCTTGGTGTCAACATCAGTGATGACCGGACCAGGTCTCACCACTCTACCGTCGTGGTGAAGGAGACCAGGAAATGGCTCTTCTTCCTACACCGAATAAGGAGATCTGCCAGGGATTCCAGGACACTCACCAACTTCTACAGATGCACTATTGAGAGTATCCCGTACGGCAGTGTCACCAACTGGTGTGGCAGCTACACCTCTCTGGGCAGGATCTCTACACAGAGAGGTGCAGGAGGAGGAGCAACTAAATCAACTGTTGTGTGAGGGAATTTCATAATCAGACAAATGTTCAACACGATTTCAGAAATACTACTGAAAAACACACTGAAAATTACATCAGATTTATAGTCATGCCAATCTTGAAACCATTGAAGATGCTGTCACTGAATAAAACTGCAAAACATTTTTGAACATTGTAGTAATCCCAGCAGACCATTTTATTGTTCCATATAAACAGACATGGGGACATTCACATGGGGCGCTATTTCACATAGGGAGAGGGGGTGGTGACCACTCAGCAGCAGGACCAAATCAATGTGCAGGCTCTGAAATAAAAAAGAATGGTGTCAACACAACTAGAAAAAGCCTATAATATAATGTCAAATATTTTGCAGATGCCATGCTGCCTACTGATAAAATTTGACACTGTCAGCAAGAACCAAAAGTCAACTTTACTTAAATAATAGAATAGTTGAATACATCAAAGTAGAATAAGAATTAGTTCATTACTGAATCTATGCATTTGAAAATACTTATGTATTACTTAAACATAAAAACTCCCACATAGGTCTCAGAATACACTTGAACTATGCACTTACTTCCTTTTAATTCCTTCTTTCCTAAAGTTTGCAAGGAGAGAAGAACAAATAGAAAATTAAAGAAATAAAACATGGCTCTACATATAGGGCTGCCTGCTGGGTAGGGGATGTTTTGGAAACCCTCCAGGCTAGTCAACCGTCCCTGTTATTTGCTCCCTTGTTCCAGTGAAAAAAAAATAAGAACAAACCCAATTTTAAGTTGTCTTTAGTTTATTAAAAAGTTAATCCATTTTAGAAGCTGTTGGTTCGTTAGGTTAACTATTTAAAACAGACACGAACGGCCAACAGGATATCTTTTGATAAAATGTCAGCCAGACAGCTTCTGCAGTTCTTACAACGCAGGCTTTAACATGAAGCAGCTCACTGAAGACTGACATTACAAAAGATGTTTCAAGGTATGATTAGCTCTATCAGTAGATGCCAAGTGAATTATGGTTCCTCAGACCAGATAATTAAAATGTTACATTTGGATGGATTTTTTGCCACCCACAATACATTGAAAGTTTCCAGTAGGCTACGTGGTCTAGAATCTCTGTAAAGATTCATTTCTAAAATCTTTACAGAGATTCAACTTTTGTTTTGACTGACAGATGTCAAGACACAGTACCTTGTTAATTTTCTAGATACAAAGCTCTTTTCCATACTGAGAATGCGATTTCAGAGAATCCAGTCTTTGCTAGTTTTAAAACATTATCCAATAACCCTTCAAACATTTTAGAATGTGTATAATTATAGGCTATTAGGATAATAAAGAAATCTAGGTTCATAAATTAAAATAAACGGTTTGAAAAACTGAAGCTGACTGTCTTATCCTATATTCACTAGACTACTTGATCAGCCCAAGTTATTCACTCACCTGCTATTGAAATCACACATGCATCATTTGATTTACTGACAGATCTAGCAGAACGTTAAGTCCTGTACAGCATTTTATTTGCTCCATAAAAAAGCCCATTCCAAAATTGTACTCAAATTAGTGCCATGATCTACCAAAAATGAAAAAAAAAGCTAAACAGTCCTGCTTGTCCACAGTAGCCACTTATTTAAATAAATTAGGGAGAGAACAGTAAAACATTTCATAAAAGGCTATAGAATTAAGTATTTCCTCTGGAATCCCCAGGGACACCTGATTCACTAATCAAAAGCTTAATGATTAGCTGACAAGTGTAATCAGGTTTGCTTGCTTTAAAATAGATCAAATATGGAACGGCATCCCCAAGTAAGGAATTTAAACTATCCCTGAGGTTATCAGGGGTCTATTAATTCCCTTCTGTACAGGGACACCTGTAAGTTAATCTTAAGATTAGCTTGTAGTAAAACAAAATTAGCCCAGACAACTCACCACCATAGGAGACTTTGTAGTACAGCAATGTCATGATACCCAAGCCGACCCACATCTCCTGGTACGCCCCAGCGTAGTAAGGGCGCATCTTGGTCCACCAGTTTGCAAATGCACGCCCTGCCATCTGTGTCCAAAGGGGCAGTCAAGTGCAGTCAAATTAGTTTCTACTTCTTCCAGCCCAAAACACATTGGAAGCAGTAGTCACATAACAAGCGTATCACAGCATATCAACTCTTCTCTTTCATATCAAGAGTCACAAATTCCAGCTCTATTTGCAAGCAAAAACATCATTGGACAGGACTACTTTGAATGTCAATTCAGACAATAGTCAATTCACTATCAGTACAACTAGTCATTTTTGTGTGTGTGTGTGTGTGTGTGTGTGTGGGGGGGGGTTAGAAAAAAATACAATACAACCAACTTTTTCATGTTCAAGAGTATTAGCTCATGTAGTACATAAATGCAGGTCCAAATACACGTTGTCCAATTAAATCTCCACACAGGCCATATGCTCTTGAGCTAAGCTACAGAAATGAGAAAGTCAGGTTGTACTCAATACCGTTTAATGAAATGTATACATTCCAATACCCCCTTCAAGAGCAGTCGTAGTACAGGACAAACATAGGTCAAGTACAGGTATGAGGCAGCAGACAGTGAGAGTTTGAGCGTTGGGCCAGAAGCAAAAGGTTACTGAGTTAAAGCCATGCCTTTGAGCAAAGCACTGAATGTTAACGTCTCCTATGTTCCGCTGGATAAGAGCATGAGCCAAAACGGATAATACGTTTAAAGTAAAAGATACGTATGTGTTCTCTGTGACTCAGACATACAAACTAAATGTTACTCGGCTAGTAGTTTAGAACTATTCGCTTTGGTGGCGTCCATGTACTCTTACTGCTGTAGCCTAACTAACTAAACAAAACGTAACGTTCACTCTGACCAGTAATTTTTAGCGATCAGTGTTCATAAATAAAGCTGCCTATTCCTGGAGCTCAACGTTGTACTGTACGTAGCCGCGATTCAACACGAAGCGACTAGACCCAGTCACTAGTATATGTAAATGTGGACACGGTAAAATAACGGACACGGTTACTGAGTGGACAGGTATCATATGTACGCATATTATACTCTTTATTGGAGTTAGGTACAGGAACCTACTACAAAGAAGGTAACGTTTTCAGGTCACTAGTTTAGGATGGCTAGCAAGACAGCTGCATGTTTCAGTGAGCAAGCTAGGTAAGGGGAGCAGAAACAACGACGCAACAATGCAAGGTTATATAGCCAATTTCTTCGTTTTTACATCGCTACATTAAAAAAAAAAAACTAAATAAATTTTAAAAAATCATCACACATTGCGACTCAATAACTGTTCAATTACGCTACAACGCTATTGTAGCAACTTAGTTAAAATACGCTAACGTTAGCTCAACCAGGCCTTACTGCAGAGGTTGTGTTGGCTAGCACGCGTAACTGAACCAGTACCTGACGAAGTGAACAACGTGCCATCCTTTGAAATATTTATTCAGTATCTTTGCACTGAGAAACTGTCATTGAATTGTAGTAATAGTCAAACATTATTTACGTTTTTACCTTTTGTTTGTGATGCACTGTGAGAAGGTCACTCACTATTCCTGTCTGGTGTAGTCGCAGAGCTTGCTGGGATACCGGGTATTTCTTCTTTTGGCATATGAGTAGATATTACTAATACAGATTTCGCTGCATCGCCACACTGTGGTACGGTGTGGTAACCGCGATTTCTCATTCAGCAGGAACGATAAATATGGAATCGCAGGAATAACAAATGTCTCTAAAAGGTTATTTAATGAGTAAAATATTTAGAATTACAGTGAAATATATCAAAAGTATTTAATAATTTCATTTGGGTACTATTAGCCAACAAAATAAATGACCATTTACTTATCCTTTATATATTTTTACGTGACATTCCCATTTTCCTTGTCTCATATTATAATTTTAAAAAGATAGATACCTTTGTTGTGAAAATGAAATTTCTGCTGAGAGAACAAATTATAACATTGTTTCCTGTATGAAAAAGTGTGTCTTTTGTTATAAATAACATACTTAGTCTCAGAGGCGTCGCTAGGATCACAATACAGTCCCCCACCCCAGAGGTCCATATCATGGACTCCTTGTGCACCTCATTTACTAATATTGGCTAAAAGGAGAAATAGGGTGTCCTGAGGGACAATAGTAACAGGCTGGGCACATAAAAAATGCCAACCCTAACCGCCAGCCCAGAGCCCTAAGTCTAAACTCATTTTAATTTGGCACTAGATTCTCAAACCTGACTGCAGGGATTTTTGTTTTCCATGGATTTTAGAGTAATATACCTTTTTAGGATCAAAACAACTGGTCACAGTGATTCATGTTTTATTATTAAAATACTTTTGGTCCCAGGTGCTGGGACTAAGAAAACTGAGTAACCCATCTGATTTCATGACGTCATCTGTACTCACCATGACTTCATGGCAAGCAATGTATTCATTTAATTAAACTTTAGTGATAGGTCAATGCCTATAATTGGTATTA
>JACXGJ010010274.1:0-22307 GCA_016801105.1 Esox niger | reverse complement strand
TACTTTTTGTGTAAGATATAAAGGGGTCGGGACTTAAGATTTTGGAGAGTTTCAGCCCATTTATTATTTTAACAAGAAATGCCCATAAGATCAGATCTGCCCATAGTAATGGTCCCTAAATAACCACATGTACAAACTGTAGTATATGCAGTTTGAAAACCATCCCGTGTTTTACACAAGGTTTATAATCCACTAGAGCGCTACAGTAAACAAACATCGCAAGAACAATGGCACAAATGACACATGGGTCACCCACACATTATGACTTGATTTTATCGTGGTTGGGTTCATATTTTTATTAAATATAAAAATGCTGATTTTGGTACATGTGTATGTATGATCAATGATGGTCTGTGAAATAAAAATGGGTGTTTTATGTGAGCATTAACTTCTAAGCTCCATTAATGGCAACATGTAACAAACATACCCAAAAGGTAGAGTATAAATTTGAATGAACAACACTGCTTTGTTGACAGGTCACGATATGTTATTACAGGTAAACAAAACATTTATAAATGCATATTATGGAATTGTAAACCAGGGATTAACGCGAGATTGGTTTCTTCACATTGATAGAGATGTTTTAACAGGCAAGGATGGTTACAAACTGTAGTATTTGTGAGTTTGAGAATTCCTATCTGGGTGTGTATATGTTAATGTGGCAGATGCTGGCACTTTGGTGTAAAATGTGAAGATTCCACATAAACTAGACAAGGTTTAAAATAAGATTTTTGATTGCTGTATATGGTCTTATATTTTGTTTGTTAGATGTTGTTTGAAGAGATTGATGGTGATATGGTGACAATAGACAGTTTTGATATGTAAACGGATTAGTATTTTCATTAATAGATACAAATAAATGACGTTATGTCACGGCTGAGCTGCGATAACGAGAACGACGTTTCTACCGGAACAACATGCTGGTTAAATATGTACAATTAGTTCAAACGTGTCCGTATAGCAATTTTAAGCAATGTAACTGGTTTAGTTCTAATGTAAAGAACAATGACATAAACCAATGACAAAGAGGCGTAACCTTTTTGCCAGTTTCCGGAGTGTCTTATTTAATCCGTGGCTACTATGGAAGACAGCTGTTGTTACAGCCCGGAGTAGGCCGTTTACATAGTAAGTACACGTTATTTTAATTGAAATGAATTGTGTTGCAGTTATGAATGCTAACAAACAACACATTTGAACTTATTATGAATGTATGAACCAATTAAATGTAGGTGCAATACAAGCGCTTTTATCTGTTTTTCATATTGTCTGTTTTATATCTCTGGTTTAGTTGGAATGTTCTTAAATCCTGCCGTGTTTGGAAAACAACTTTTGGAACTTCTAACCTTGCTAAGTAGACTTAACATTATTAATAATGAGCTCTAAATACCTGTATATGCTTGGTCTTCTGTTAACCCTCTTTGTATTTATTTCAGACCAAGTGACCAGCCAGTTGGACTGGGCAGTTGTTATCTTACACAACATGAAAATATACTTTTTGTGTAAGTCTATTTACAGAAATGTTCAGTCTTGTACTAAAATGTTATTAACATTATGACAATGCGCTTTATACTCTATTTACCAACCAACAGACAGAGGACCCTCAGTGATCCTAAGGAGTACATAACCATAATGGCTTCAGTTACAGACACACCACCTTCAGGCTGCACAGCGTCAGGGGATTATTATTTAATTGCTTTCTTTCATGCTTGAAAGCTGAAGGTAATGCACATTTTACCATCAACTAATCAAAACTGTGATGTAGGTACATGTATATTTGAGTTAGAAAAATATTTTAACCTGTAAATGGTTCGTTATTTACATGATAAGCTAGGGAAATGGCAAAAGATATTGCTATCAACAGACCAGATATGGGTCAAACATGCAAGGTTTGCTAACCAAGCTAATTAGCCCCCTTTTTTCAAATGATCTTCTTGACTCTCCTCCGAGCTCTCTGATGCAAACTCATTGCAATGATGACGATATTAGAGTTATACAACGTAAAGTGTTAGAGAACGTTGAATTACGACAGTTTCCAAAATACTGCTGAAGTTGATGATTTTGGCACATTCTATTCAATCATTATGGCAGTCTTGGATACTATGAGTGTTAGAGCTTCAGACTGTGTACATGGGCCTGGTGATTGTCTGCAGATTGAGTTGATTGGTGAATCTCTGATATCCCCCGTACATGTGACCATGAGAGCAGATTAATATCATGAATGCATGTTTGGTAATTTTTCATTAAAGTGTTATGCAGAGTAATGCTGAGATTATGATCGATGAATCACTAGAGCGGGTGGTACAAACTGTCAACGACAACGGCGGGGAGTTGTGGCCTAATGGTCCTAGGTGCCTCAAGGGGCGGTAACCCTCATACCCCTTGGTGGACACCAGTGGTCAAGGAAGCCGTCCGTCTGAAGGAGGAGGCCTTGTGGGATGTGTTATCCTGGAGGACTCCGGAGGCAGTTGCAGAGTACCAGCAAACCCGAAGGGCTGCAACCTCTGCCGTGAAAGAGTCAAAACAGCGGGTGTGGGAGAACCTTGGGGAAGCCATGGAGGAGGAGTTTTGGTCGGCACCAAGTTGTTCCAAGTTGTTTCTGGAAAACCGTCTACCACCTCAGGAGGGGGAAACGGGGAACCATCCAAGCTTTGTACAGTAAGGATGGAACGCTGTTTACCTCAACTGAGGAGGTATTGGGGCGATGGAAAGAACACTTTGAGGAACTCCTAAATCCCACTAACACGCCCTATTTAGTAGAGGCAGAGCTGGAGGCTGATGGGAAAGCATCGTCAATCTACTTGGCAGAAGTCACTGAGGTAGTTAAACATCTGCAAAGTGGCAAAGCTCCAGGGATTGATGAGATTCGTCTAGAAATGTTGAAAGGTTTTGATGTGGCGGGGATGTCTTGGGTGACATGCCTCTTCAACATTGCGTGGGAGTCTGGGGCAGTGCCTAAGGAGTTGCAGACTGGGGTGGTGGTTCTCCAAGGCCATTGTTCTCAGCAGGAAACTGATGGAATGCCTCATCCGGGTAGGAAATGAGGTTTTATCTCAAGTAAGGGAGTTCAAGTATCTCGGGGTCTCGTTCACGAGTGAGGGAAAAATGGAGCTGGAGATTGGCCGGAGAATCGGAGCAGCAGGAGCGGTATTGCATTCTCTTTACCGCACCGTTGTGACAAAAAGAGAGCTGAGCCAGAAGGCAAAGCTCTCAATATACCTGTCAATTTTCGTTCCTACCTATGCTCATGAAGGCTGGGTCATGACCGAACGAACTAGATAGCGGGTACAAGCGACTGAAATTAGTTTTCTCAGAAGGGTGGCTGGCGTCTCCCTTAGAGATAGGGAGAGGAGCTCAGTCATCCGTGAGGAACTCATTGTAGAACCGCTGCTCCTTTGCATTGAAAGGAGCCAGTTAAGGTGGTTCGGGCATCTGGTAAGGATGCCCCCGGGACGTCTCCCTAAGGAGGTGTTCCAGGCACGTCCAGCTGGGAGGAGACCTCGGGGTAGGCCCAGGATTAGGTGGAGAGATTATATTTTGACACTGGCCTGGGAATGCCTCGGGATCCCCCACTCGGAGCTGGCAAATGTAGCTTGGGTATGGGAAATTTGGTGTCCCCTGCTGGAGCTGCTGCCCCCGCGACCCAACGATGGATCATTGGATGAAGATGCTATGCTATTTATATGTGACTGTGAATAATGATTCTGGGTGTTTTTCTGTTTGTTTTGGGGTGTTTCACCCTTCAGTCTCCTCTTAAGGAAGTGAAAGGCATGCTCTATTGGGTTAAGGTCAGGTGATTGACTTGGCCAGTGTAAAACCTTCCACTTTTTTCCCCTGATGAAGTCCTTCGTTTTGTTGGCAGTTTCTTTGAGTCATTGTCCTGCTACATGGTAAATGTCATCCCGATTAGTTTCAATGCACTTCTCCGTAAATTGGCAGACAAAATATTTCTGTAGACTTCTGAATTAATTCTGCTTCTACCATCATCAGTTACATCATGAATAAATATTAATGAGCCTGTTCCAGAAGCAGCCATGCACGCCCAAGCCATGACATTATCTCCACCATGCTTTGCAGAAGAGCTTGTATGCTTTGGATCATAAACAGTTCCTTTCTTTCTCCACACTTTGGCCTTTCCATCACTTTGGTAGAGATCAATCTTGGTCTCATTAGTCCAAAAGATTGTGTTCTTGTGTACTTTTTAGCAAATTTCAATCTGGCCTTCTGATTCTTACTGCTGATGAGGGGTTTGCATCTTGTGGTTTGGCCGCTATATTTCTGCTCTCTGGGTCTTCTTCGAACAGTGGATTGTGATACCTTCACCCCTGCACTGCAGAGGTTGTTGGTGTTGTCACTTACTGATGTTTTGGGGGTTTTCTCACAATATTTCTTCCAGTCATCAACTACTGTTCTTTTTCAGGACATTTCAAATTGTTGTGTTTGCTATGCCCAATGGCTCTGGTCGATTTTCCTTCTTTTCTCAGCTTGACAATGGCTTGCTTTTTTCCCATAGACAGCTCTCTGTTTTTCATGTTGGTTCATCCTCTTTTACGAGAAATGCAGTCTTTATTGGTTTAAACCAAGGATGCAAACCAATCAATCACATTTATTTTATAACGCCCTTTTTACATAAGCAGTTGTCACAAAGTGCTTTCACAAAACACCCAGCCTTAAACCCCAGGGAGCAAACAACAATAGTGATGAACTTCTGTGATTAGGAAAAACTCCCTAAGACAGCCGAAATTTAGGACGAAACCTAGAGAGGAACGAGGCTCCGAGGGGTGACCTGTCCTCTTCTGGCTGTGCCGGGTGACCATATTAAGTGTCCACATTTTTATAGTTCAAAGCATGTGGGCTAAGCCCAGAGTCTATTTAAATCTAGTCCAGATTGGAGGCATGACCAGATGGACAAGAACAGGGGGAGGGGTTGCAGGGATGCACAAGAGGTGAAATGCCATTGCCCAACGACGCCAGCCTCCCCTCCACCGAGGCAAAGGCGAGATGGGGTTTCATTGAGCCCCGAGTCATGAACGTGGCCCCCCACGCTTCCTCTGCGTACTTACGCAGAGACGGCGCCTTGTTGGGCGTGGAGCAAGCCACCAACCGAGATGGTGGAGAAAAAATGCTCATTCACTGCCTGGGGGTCTACACCCCTGTCCTTCTTGGGGGCGATCTCTGAGGAGGAAGAGGTTTAACAGCTCCACGCCCGTTCAGCCAAACGGGGATGAGCAGTTCCGGAAGTGAGCCGAGCTGTAGCTGGGCCGGTGACATCCTTCTCTGACCCTGACTCCATAAAGGAGTCCTTCCCGGAGAGGAGAAAAAGGATGTCAGAAAGAAGAACCTCCTCAGCGAAGAATGCCAGCTGCTCCATTCTCACCTGTAAAGGGAGAACAGCGCAGGCGGTACACTGGTGTGTACAACAGCTCCATACTGGTGTGTACACACCAGCTCCAAAACGCTATGACTAGCGCAAACCCAACACATCCCATTATGTTTTTCAGCAGCCGGGACTGGGAAACTGATCAGAGTTGAGGGAAAGATGGATGGTGCTAAATACAGGGATATTCTTGAGCAAAACATGTTCTACTCTGTGTGTGATTTGAGGCTAGGATGGAGGTTCACCTTCCAACAGGACAATGACCCCAAACATAGTGCTAAAGCAACACTTGAGTGGTTTAAGGGGAAACATGTAAATGTGTTGGAATGGCCTAGTCAAAGCCCAGCCCTCAATCCAATAGAAAATCTGTGGTCAGACTTATAGATTGCTGTTCACACGTACAAACCATCCAACTTGAAAGAGCTGGAGCAGTTTTGCAAGGAGGAATGGGCAAAAACCCCAATGGAAAGATGTGGCAAGCTCATAGAGACTTGGAGCTGTGATTGCGGCAAAAGTTGGCTCTACAAAGTATTGAATTTAGGGGGGTGAATAGTTATGCAACATTGACTTTTTCTGTAATTTTGTCCTATTTGTTGTTTGCTTCACAATAATAAAAAAAAACATCTTCAAAGTTGTGGGCATGTTCTGTAAATTTAATTATGAAAATCCTCAAACAATCCATGTTAATTCCAGGTTGTGAGGCAACAATACACAAAAAATGCCAAGGGGGTGAATACTTTTGCAAGGCACTGTATGTATAACATGTGTTCCTCTGATGACTGGCTCGATCCTTCCGTCTCATTCTTACTGGCAAACAATCTGATATGAATGTTTAGTGTAGGGAGAACAAGAGTTGTTTTGAACACGGTCAGGACATCTGTTTTCCCGTTTCAACTTGTCTGCATAGAGCATATTAGTTGTTTATACCTAAGTCTTCACCTCGTCTCTTCACTTTACTTCAGCAGTTGATTTATTAAAAGTCGGCAGTAGATTTATTAAATGTCGGCAGTAGATCTATTAACCGTCGGCAATTAAACGGGAAGCACCATTCGAACATCGGCGGGAGTGAAAAATGGACGTCGAATTGACATCTTGCGGTGAGCATCCGAAGTCCATAATGCATTCTGCCGACATCTCGTGTGTATGCCGGGCCGACAATGGTAAGACGTGTGAGTGTTATCTGGGTAATAATATATACTTACTACTTGAAATAGTCATAAGAATTGTGCAATTGCTAGCGAGATTGAAGATGAACTCTACATTGCCAAAGCAACTTCATGGCACAACAATGTTTGTTTCTCTTTCTTGATTGACATTGATAAAATAAATAGTGGAAACCCCTTCTCTTTTATTGCTCAAGGGGTTGTGATCTATATGTCCCCAAAAACATATGTGGGTATTGGAATTCTATCAAAGACACTAACCAATCACCTTTCAAACCTAAACCTTTGGTACATTTTGTGGTATGGCACAAACTCAAACTCACTCACCCACTCAGTGACATTCGCTCTTAGCCAGCTCCACTTATGTGGTCTGGCAAAAGTCCTGAAAAATGCATGTCAAAAAAAAGAAATGATTTCAATTTTTATAATTATTCGACCCCTCTGCAAAACATGACTTAGTACTTGGTGGCAAATACTTGTTGGAAATCACAGAGGTCAGACGCTTTGTGAAGTTGGCCACCAGGTTTGCACTTACAGTCCCCTCCAAAAGTATTGGAATTGTAAGGCCAATTCCTTAATTTTTGTTGTTCACTGAAGACATTTGGGTTGAAGATCAAATGATGAGTATGAGACTTTCATCTTTTATTTCCTGCAGTTTGCAAAAGAAAATGTTATCGGTCTCGAATCGCAAGTTCTATTGTGTTTTTTTTATTTTTACTTGCATGGGATTATCATAAAAATACAACCACACACGCGTGGTTGGAAATCGCGCAAAAATCAAAGTACCTCAGTCCTGCTATCATGTTTTATAGTGTCCATCCTTTGCAACCCCCTATTCATTACCTTGCAATAACAAAACACACATTCCTCTGCTACTTAAGACCCACCTTCACTGTGACTTGTATACATTTCACAGCACACAAGATTCCAAATTCCATCATACATTCCAATACTTTTGGAGGGGACTCTATCCCAGGAGGGATTTTGTCGCACTCTTCTTTGCAGATCTTCTCTGAGTCATTGGTCTCATCGGACAACAACACTTTCACCCAGTTCTCCTCTGCATCATTCAGATGTTAATTGGCAAACTTCAGACAGGCCTGTACATGTGCTTTCTTGAGCTGGGAGACCTTGTGGGTGCTGCAGGATTTGAGTCCTTCACGGCGTAGTGTGTTACCAATTGTTTTCTTGGTGACTATTGTCCCAGCTGCCTTGAGATCATAGACAAGATCCTCCCGTGTAGTTCTGGGCTGATTCCTCACGTTCTCATGATCATTGTTCAAAGTTCAAAAGGCTTATTTGTCAATAACAAGTTATGGCAATTAAATTATTGCTTTTCCCTACTCCTGACAGTGCAGTTAAAAGCATGATATAAAGTGACAGGTGTGCATGGGACAATGGATGGAAGGAAAGCGGGGTTCCTGAATTGAGCAGCCTTACAGCCTGAGGAAACTGTCCCGTAACCTGTTAGTTTTGGATGGAATTCTCTTATACTTTCTAGCTGACGGCAGCTTGGTAAACAGTCCATGGCATGGGTGGCTGAGATATGTATTGATTCGTTTGCTACTCCTCCTACACATCTTTGTGTAGAGATCCTGCAAGGATGGCAGGTCAGACCTTGTGATGCACTCTGCTGTTTTAATCACCCTCTGAAGTGCTTTGCGGTCGAGGGCGGTGCAGCTGCCATATCAGGCAGTGACACAGCCGGACAGGATACTCTCAACAGGGCACCTGTAGAAGTTGGTGAGTATCCTGGAATCCATCACCATGAGTGATGAGAGCAGGTCAAGTCATCGCTGATGTTGACACCAAGGAACCGGATGATTTGAACTCATCTCCTTTTTGCTGATATTGAGCTTGACGTTGTTTTCCTGACCAAGTCAGTGACCTTACCTCGTCTCTATAGGCAGACTTGTTGTTGTCAGAGATCAGTCCTATGATGATGGTGTCATCAGCAATGGGTGAAGAGAGAACAGAAGCGGGCTCAGCACATAGCCCTGGGGGGAGCCAGTACTGAGAGTCAGTGATAAGGTGGGGAAGATCCTGAACTTCCCATCAGGAAGTTCAGGATCCATCTGCACATAAAGGGGCCGAGACCCAGAGCCCTGAGCTTTACCGCCAGCTTGTGGGGCACAATGGTGTTGAAGGCTGAGCTGTAGTCAAAGATCAGCATTCTCACATATGTGTTCCTCTTGTCCAGATGACAGAGTGTGGAGTGGAGGGTCAGAGGAATGGCATCCTCAGTGGATCTGTTATTAGGCAAACTGGAGTGGGTCAAGTGTTACAGGCATGGTGTCTGTGATGTGAGTTTTAACTAGCCACTCAAAGCACTTCTTGATGATTGGTGTAAGTGCAACAGGGTGGTAGTCATTCATACATAGGGCATTTTGCTTATTTGGCCCAGGAACAATGTTGGATGTTTTGAAGCAGGTGGCTGACGTAGTGATAGGTTGAAAATATCAGTAATGACATCATCCAGTTGGTCTGCACAGACCTTGAGAACACAGCCTGAGATGTCTGGTCCACCTTGCGGGTGTTAATTCTTTTTAGGGCTTTACAAATGTCTGCCCTGGTCATTTGTAAAGGGCAACCCATCCTGGTCAATTTGAGTGTCCATGCAAGGGATGATGTTCTCAAAGCGGGCATAGAAAGAGTTCAGTTCCACTGGGAGAGAAGCCAGCTCTTCCCCCACACTGGCTTTTCTTTGTCACTGGCTTCTCTTGTTTTTTCATAAGATGCTCCAAATCAGGAGAGCATCCAGAAGAAATTCATTCCGTGTCCTGACACCAAAGATGATTTACCATGAATCAGACACCACCTCCTCTACTTTTACCAGACTCTGCTGTTCGATCCTGCCGATGAATGGATAGCCCTTTCGGAAGAATGGCCGCATCTGGAATTGCGGGCACCAGACACGTTTTAGCGAAAACCAGAACATTACAGTTCTTAATGGCCCGCTGGAAAGCTAGCCTACTCCTAAGTTCATCCAGATTGCTGTTTAGTGACTGTCTAGTGACTGGGAGAGGAGAGGAGCACGGTTTCCCCGCAGCCGCAGTCGGACCCAATCTCCACCCCACTTCCGACGCTTACTCCAGCGTTGTTTTCAAGGTGCTTGCTCAGGTAAGCAAAACAAAGGGTATCCCGTGTTGTTTGTTGAACTTGATGTTCTGTATGACAAAGGTGATCCCAGTGCATTTCTGATCTCCAACGGTGATCCCAGGAGCCTCAGCCAACGCCCCCTGCTGCCCAGGAGCCGCAACCGCCCGCCGAGGACTGGCCGCCGCTGCCCACCGAGGACTGGCCTCCCTCTCCCGTCCCGGCCACTCCGGCGCCTCCCTCTCCCGTCCCAGCCGCTCCGGCGAATCCCTCTCCCGTCCTGGCCTCAGTGCAGCCTCCCCGGCCCATCCCGGCCGCTCCAGGTGCTGAGCCTCCGCCTGACTGAGCGCCGTCGTCCCGCACCCACTGTGAAATTTGGTGGAGGATTAGTAATTTTGGGATGCTTCAGCAAGGTGGGAATCGGGCAGATTTATCTTTGTTAAGGACGCATGAATTAAGCCAAGTACAAGGTTATCCTGGAAGAACACCTGCTTCTTTCTGCTCTGACAATGTTCCCCAACTCTGAGAATTGAAGTTTCCAGCAGGACAATGCTCAATGCCACACAGCCAGATCAATCAAGGTGTGGATGTGTGGACATACCGGTGAATAGTAAAACCAGACAATCTGATAATTTCTTAATAATTTCCAGAGCTGTATAATAAGCCTGGACTAAAAATGTGGAGGGCAATAAAAAAATGTTTATTGATTTAAGAGAAACAAAAATAACTAAATACAAATCTTATTTGGCATTATAGTATATGATCACTAGAAATATTAGGATTGGTCACTCTTGCTGTATAAGGATTGATAGGCTAATGTAATATGCTGCTGAGTGACACTGACTTTGTAATACCTGACTATGTAATTTACGACGTCCCATTGAATCTCTGCCTTTTGGGCATAAGTAACCAACACAGGAATATAGAATCAAAGGACTTAACACCTTACTTTCTACAGCAAGTAACAAAAGTAAAGTAACTTGTTTCTTTATGGGAACTGTAACTCGTAACTGTAATTAGTTACTTTGAAAATCCCACTTTTTGTAAGTGCCAATTTGATTCACTTTGAGCTCTACCACTTATCCTTTCCAGACAAGGAGAGTGGAAACACTATTTTAACCTTTTGTAAGAAAACAATTAGATTATGTGTTACCGGATAAGAAAGTGATCATGGTACAAATTTCTAATTTATCATTCGGTTTCATATCCCCATGTGTAATAGGTTAACATGCTCAACACTAGGTAGGCCTTCAGTGGGACCTTTACTGAAAATAAACATTCTGAACACATTAAAATGTATTTATCAAACTTCAACAATGCCTATTAAAACATGTTTTTTATTATCAAAGATGCAGGCCTTCTGATTGTACATAACATTTCTAAACAATCAGCCGGAGGCAGTGCTTTCTCTCATAGAGCTCCACTACTGTGGAATGATCTGGCAACTAAGGTTCAATGTCCCTCCAGGCAGGGCCAAGGTGTGACTGGGGGAGTAGGGTCAGTACTCCTGCACTGTAAATCCTTGTAGATCTAAGGAATGCACTTTCTATATTTTGCCCTGTTCAAAGTTAGGAGGACATGAGGTCTTGGCCCACACCTCCGGAGTACAAAGCTTGAAAGACTCATTTCTCAGATTGCTCAGATACATTTTTGGAAATAAACATTTAAATTACAAATCAATGATTACAAAAGCTCATGTCAATTCCTGGTGTTGTCCATTTTGCTTTGTCCCATAATAAAGACATCACCTTGGCTGCCGTCATTCGGCCATTTGGACAAAATGCATCATTGCCCATTTAGATTTGTCTCCATTTGGCCATTTTGACTTCTTTTTTATCCTCTATCACCCAACAAACTTTCCTTTGTCTTTGCTCTTCGTCTGTACCAAACTCTCCATCTGTCCTCCTTGCGTCTTTCTCAAAACCCATCTTGCTTAGCTGGAAAACATACCTTTTCTTTCTGTCCATTCCAATTTCAGGCATCATTAGTAATGATCCTTTTCGTTCTTGATGGTGTCATTTTAGCGCCATGATATTTAAACTCAAACTGCAAAATCCCCCCGTAAAACATTTTTTAGGGATTCTTTTTCAGTCTCTTTGCATAATGAATATGGTTGTAAGTGTTCAATAGTATCTCAACAATGTTCCTATCAGCCACAACATTGCAGCCTGAAAGGTAGGCGTTATTATTTTTTTCAGATCCTGGAGTTGGTTAGACTGCTTCTGATGATAAAAAAAATCTTAATAAAATCTTTATGAATTCTGGATATTGCAGTATCTGCGACAACTACGCCATCTGCTGCCCATCCTCCCCCTGCAGGAGGCAGGCTTCAGTGCTCAATGTCACCGGCCTTCTGACACCATTGCCTATTTCATCAACTCATCACACCTGTTGTCTCGTTTAGCGCACCTGATCATCATCCACAGTCATTTCCCCCAGTATATATGTTCCCTCTGCTCCCTTTGACTTTGTGTGTTATTGTCTCACTGCCGTGAGCATTGTACGGCTAGACCTATTATTAAACTCTAAAACGAACACGACTCCTCAGTCCGCTGCTCCTTAATTCCCACAAGACAGCTGACAGTATAGATATTAGGAACTCAGAAAATGTGATGTCTACTGGTGAAATATGTGTAAAAAAAACTACTGAATTGATACAAATACACAAATATTGACCTGCATTTTTGGACAGATTTGTTTGGGACTCCAACCTTAGGCCAGTGCAGACTGTAAGTCTTAGAGATTATTTTCATTTATGTTGGATGAACAATTTAGAAATTACTACATGTTGTCTACATGTAGCATTTCCTCTGTTTTAGACTACCAAAACTACTGGACAGATATTACTGCATGTATCAGAAAGTAGTCATGTTTAGTAATTTGTAAAATATCCTTTGCATACAATTACTTAAGTATGCATCCATTAAGTCTGCATTTCACCAGAAAATATAACGCTGGTTATATTTTCTGGTGGAACTATCCCAGACCTCTACATCTGTTCCTGCTTGCCATCTTCAGTTCTTGCTTGTGAACGTAGGGCTCAGTTGGATTTAGGTTCGGTAAGTGAATTGTTGGTAACTTTTAATGCCCTGAAAAAGAACTATCACAGTGTGTTTGGGGTCATTGTCCTGATGCATTATAATGTGTTGTGCCATTCATTTAGAAGTATTTGGTTGTATCTTCAGAATTAATTCTGCTGGTGTCGTTAGCAACCACATCATCTATAAGGGAGCCAGTCCAAATAGAATATATAATTTCCCAAGCCATCAAACTACTGGCAACATTTTAGTAATTTAGCAGATGCTCTTACCTAAAATCTTCAAATGGTTCTGAAATAATTACAAACAAAACAGAAAATAATTGATTGCATAAGCTTAAGTGTCTGTGAGCTCAGTCAAGGAAGACGACAGGAGAATTACTTCTGTCCCGTAAGGATTTTGGTCTAGATATCCTGGTTAAGCAAGCAGCTTAGTAAGAACTAGGAAATCAGTCAATCAGTAATGAAGACTGGATTTACAGTAAAGAAGACTGGATTTACATCCAATATAGTCATAGCCTGCAACAAAGTAAAATAGCCGCAGACTGTTTATTCCCCAAATGGCCAAAGCCCGTAAAATGTTATTTCCTGTTTAAAATGTTGAATTGGGTTTGGTTAAATTATGTAGTTTCACTTTGTTTTTATTTACAATAATGACTGGGTTAATACTTTTGTTTCAGACTAACGCTTGATACTCATTAATGGAGTTTAAATTTTGATATGGTACACTGACAAATGGAGTAGATTGATGTGAAAGTGTTCAGAGATCTAGATTGGAGTATCCTGGGGATTACTCACTGATTGTACCTTGTTTTTAATGATATCATGTTTTCTGTAATTTTTCTGTATTTTCCGACCTGCTGTTGCTGTGTTTATAAGATAAGTGATTTTTTTAAAAATGTTACAAACAGCAACAATATTAGATGAGTAGGTTGAAAACTCTGACCATTCGGTTAATGTGGGATATTGGCTAAGTTGAAAGCATGACGTCTCTTACTATAGATTTTGAGGACCATGTGAGGTGTTTTTGTGTGGAAACTTAAGTTTCACTAACGTTTTAAACAATCCATTTGGCCTTTATGGCCTACCAGCAGTGGATAAAGTCCTGAGCTCCAGGAATGGGGGCGGACTTCCTGGGATGGCCTCTACAAATGTTTCCCATTGCATCAAAGTAGCCTATTACTGCAGGTGAGATTTGAATGTTTTGACTGGTCTCACCTGTGGTAATTTCCCCATCATGAGTATATTTAGTTTTGGGATAATCATACATTAAGTGCAAGCTGGCTATATTTTCCTCTCAAAGGCATTCATGTTGGAATGCATGGTTTTACAACCGACTTGTAGTGAGGGTAATACCTAAAGTCATCCCTCTTTGTTAATTATACAACATTTTTGATGTCAGTGCATGTAATATGCATCAAAGCTCTGATTATGGTTTTAGCTGACCAACACAATTTAGGACAACATAGACCTGCATCAAAGTTGGAGAAATTCCCTAAATTTTGGGAGGTTGATTGAGACGTGATGTTTATGTTCTCATAATGTAGCTTGACCATTGCCTGTGGAAATGCAAATTTTGATATGCTAATTTGGTTGTTGTTTCACTGAGTAAGACCACTTTTGTCAATGGGTTATGCGGATTATAATTCCTTCACACGGGTGACCATGTGGCAAGGCACATTCGTTGTTTTTTGCATTTAAAAATGTAGTTTTTGATGTATATCCAGTTTGCAACTCCTTGCTAAATGAATAATAGATTCATCTTTGCTCTCAGTTTTCTTCATGCCCATCCTGTAATGGTTCTGCTTTCACGTGTGGTGTCATTTTCCGTTGACTGAGGTGAAACCAAAGGTGGAATGTATGAAATGATAATCTATGGTGAAAAAGAGTTGAACTTAGAGTTCAAAGCTAATTAAATTGGTACTTAAAGAGTTACATGAACGATTGGGTTTTCCTGTTTGCTTAGTAAAATTAGAAATTGTTATATCAGAAAATCTGTTATGGACCTTAGTATCTAGTTACAGTGTTTGTCTAATTTGGGTTTTTGGAAACTGTTTGTTTGATGTAAAACCCAACATGGTTAAGGTTGAGTAGAATACATCTTACCATTATGATTTGGTTTAGCTGAGAAATAACTAATTTGTTGGGATGAATAGTGACTATGAGAATGTGACTGTTCAATTTGTTTGTTTGATATTTGATTATAAGTAATCATGTTAATCTCTCATGCATTATGGAATAAGTGGGTAAAAAGGCACATTTTGCAATTCCTTACATGGGTACTACATTTTGCTATGTTTCAATTAAATCTAAGAAACAATTTTGCATCAAGACATTCTAGAAAACCAAGCTGAGAAATTTTACTGATTGTGTACTGTGCAGTTGAATTTGTGATTGTTGACAAGATAATTTTGTCTCTCTACTTACTACTTTAAGAGAGTCTATCGATGGAATTGCCATCACAAGTGTCATTTTGTTTTGTTTCTTTGATTTGACATACCGTTGGCACTACCCTACTCCTTTCCCCTTTTACCTGCAGCCCTCCTTCCTTTGCTTAGCTGTGTTTTGTCATTTTACCTACATACTTAGACAATAAAAACCCAGCAGTTGGGTAACGTCGTGGGATAAGGGTTGTCTCGTGTCTTGTTCCTCATTCCGTCAGAACACAGACCACTTTTCAGCAGGCCCTTATATTCAGATTCAAATATGCAATCAATGAAAACAATTACTGTCTGCATAAATTACACATGCAGCGCAACATTGTGGGATCTGAGCATTAACAACTGCAATATGAATGTACATTTCATTAGAAGTGAATTTGCCTAGATATTGAGATTTACAGAAATGTCTCTGTTAAGATTCTCCTTGTAGGATGCGCTCTGGTAATCACAGGAATGTTTACATAGACCATTTGGTGTGAGGGTTACTGTCTTGGCTTTGCTAGGTAAACACGCACCTCACATGCATATAACAACTGGTTAACCCCCATTACAGTTGAGAGAGAGACAAGGAAAGTAGAGAAGAGTTTGAGCCTGTAACATCATGTGCTAATAGACTATCAATATGATACAATAAACATTGAATACTCTCTCCCTTGACAACCGAGTATGCAAGTTATTATTACCACCACTATACGACATGGCTGATTTCTTACAACATAAACGATTGACACCAGCCTGCACAGTGGTAACAAGGCATGATGGATCCATGTTCTCATTCTGTTTAAGCCAAATTCTGACTCTACCATCTGAATGTCTCAACAGAAATCGAGACTCATCAGACCAGGCAACAATTTTACAGTCTTCCACTGTCCAATTTTGGTGAGCTCTTGCAAATTGTAGCCTCTTTTTCCTATTTGTAGTGGGGATGAGTGGTACCCGGTGGGGTCTTCTGCTGTTGTAGCCCATCCGCCTCAAGGTTGTGCGTGTTGTGGCTTCACAAATGCTTTGCTGCATACCTCGGTTGTAACGAGTGGTTATTTCAGTCAAAGTTGCTCTTCAATCAGCTTGAATCAGTCGGCCCATTATCCTCTGACCTCTAGCATCAACAAGGCATTTTCACCCACAGGACTGCCGTATACTGGATGTTTTTCCCCTTCAACACCATTCTTTGTAAACCCTAGAAATGGTTGTGCGTGAAAATCCCAGTAACTGAGCAGATTGTGAAATACTCAGACCGGCCCGTCTGGCACCAACAACCATGCCACGCTCAAAATTGCTTAAATCACCTCTCTTTCCCATTTTGACATTCAGTTTGGAGTTCAGAAGATTGTCTTGACCAGGACCACACCCTTAAATGCATTGAAGCAACTGCCATGTGATTGGTTGTTTAGATAATTGCATTAATGAGAAATTTAACAGGTGTTCCTAATAATCCTTTTGGTGAGTGTATATTACATTCTAGTTTTCCATTTTTTTATACATTTGAAGGTAATGAAATAGAGAGACAGTACAGTTTTTGACACTGATTGTACCTACCAACAGCAATCGACCAACTCTGGGGTACAGCAACAGCACTTGGACAAACAACATTTAGAACTGTAGTAAACCATAAAACTAGAACCGGTTGCAATAATAACAGCAATGTGTTATGTTTAGTTATGATTATTATTACATTTGCTAATGATTATTGTTGGTTGGTCGTGCATGGTTGCCGGTCATAGCATGGCGCATTTTTATTTTATAGTTTAATTATCAACATATTGGGCATATTTGAGCATATTTGAATGTTGGAGGGGATGTGTTCCCCCCAATATACATTGTAACCACTCTCAAATATGGACAGCGTTTAACTTCCTTTCATATTCAAACTGGACTTTAAACCAAAATCGAGCAAATCATTACCGGTAGCATGAGGCGGTACCTGCAGCCCATTCAAATTGTACAGGGAGTCCAGCTCCTCCAGGGTGGCACATCTATGTGTAGGTTAATTGACCAAATTAGGTCAGTAACATGATTGGGTACATAAAGTGCATCCCAGAAAGGATGTGTCTTTTAGAAGTAAAGATGGGGAGGGGTTCACCATTTCTCAATGTACATTTACAAAGAGTTTGGGGATCTAAAACTGTATGGTGTATAATATCATAAGAAAATTCAGAGAATTCATAGAAACCAAATTTTGGATGGCGGGGATTTTCAGCTGGCGTTGCATTAAAAAGAGACAAAATTCTGTGGTGGACATTGCTCAGGAACACTTTCAATTTCAAAACTATAGCTATTGTTTGTATTGTTAAAAGAAGAGGTGATGCTATATGGTGGAAAACATGCCCCTGTTCCAACTTTTTTGGAATGTGTTGCTGTCATCAAATTCACAATGGGCATATATAGTTTTTCCAAAAACTACAAAATCTCTCAGTTTCAACATTTGATATGCTGTCTTTATAATATTTTCAATTAAATAAAGGGATAAACTGAATTTGCATAACTTTTTTGCAGAGTTGTAGATCTGCAACACAACCAGGAGGATCTTGGACAGGGAAAGCTTGAAGTAGCCAGTTGGATTAGTCCTAAGCTGTAGTGTAATGGCTTATTTCCCCCTAAGGTTGAACTGGACACCAGAAATATCTGAGATGATTCCCGAACTTTCAAAATATACATCAGTACATATTTCAGACTGACACTTAACTCTGTCTAGTATATGGCTTAAGGGTCAGATTTTGGCTAAAAGGTCAGATGGAGCAGTAGGTAGATGGTTTTACCGGGGCTTTTCACCTCTGATGTATTTCCACCAACGGCCTAGTGTTTTGGTGTGTATGTTATTATTGTTTCTACTTATCAATTGATTCTGAGGGACTTGGAAGGTGGCACCAGGAACTGCTGAGGTGGAACTGTCATCAGGGACGGCAGTGACAGCATTTGGCTGGGGTTGCAACAATGATCTTGGTTCTGGCACCTACAACCACTGACATGGATGCAGGTAGTAGTATTTGGCAGGACTGACCAGGAGCTAGTCAATGACAACAGACATGAATGTCTGCCATCTTGGATATTTTATAAAGTGAAAATTTTATGAAACCTATAAAAATGTACTTAAAGTTAACAATAACAATAATTGGCATATGTGTCTTATTCTTGTGGCCCAAATAGTTAAATAACACAAAAAGTCCATTTTTTCCCACTTAAACATTTTCCCCCAAGTAACTACCTGATTCATCCACCAGGGGCGCTACAATAAACGATTCAATCAGCAAATTTCAAAATGAAGCCATTTCCACCCTGCTGATACTCTTTTTCTGTATGGTGGATATTTGGCAAAAAAACAAAAATGTACTTAAAATCAATAATAATTTTGATCGGATCTATGGCCCACAGGTGTCTCATACATGCCTCCCTATAGGGTGATAAGGAATAAGAGAAACATAGCAAGATGGCAGAGAAAATGGCCGATCAGTATAATATATCCCTCTGAGCACGATTGACGCACCCGCACGTCAATGAAAATAATCTTTTCTCACTGCTCCATAACCGTAGAAGTTAGATGCTTCCTTCTTCCAAGCGAAAGAGAACCTCTAGATGACACACCGGCATATCTAGGTCACACATTTTTATTCAGAACTCGGAACCGTAGTTAGAGGCTTCATTTATTTTTTACAGTAACAACATCATTTTGCTGCAAATAACAATGTCTCGTATTTGTACTTTTTTAAACCAGAAGCCTCACAATTGTGATCACAAAACCACAACAAAAGTCGTCCTTCAGGATTTCAGCAGCAGCCCTAACTAATTATACATTATCTTATTCTGTGGTTTAGAAGTTTACAATACATAAACCAATCACAAACTGCGGTAAAACAACCAATGTAAAGTGTATCCATGTTACCCCCCTCCCCAAAAGAGCGAAAAAGTGAGCGAGCATGCCAGGGGGAGAGGCGCGTTTCACACTTACCATGCTCCTAATAAAGTCTTAATGAACTTGGATTGCATTGAAGACGCATTAGTTGCTACAAGCAATTGTTTCGAGAAAAAACCCGACTGATCATCTCTGAGTTGCTGCACCATCCCTTGCTTTCTGGGTTTGACTGATGAGGAGCATTGAGGATAACATACGCCGTGAAACATATGATCTTCTAAATGTTTGGCTTGTGATGAAGGATTAGCTACCTATTCTAAGAACTTCCAGCATATCATGGTCATTCATGATTATGTATGGGACAAACACTATGGGGTCAGATTATTAGATATTATATTATCACGTAGATCATAGTCATTTTTTCCAAAAAAATCCTACATGTCCACTCAGTAGCATTCACAGGGGTTCACCTTTATTCCCTCATAATGCATGTATACTTAGTGCACAGATACCGGACCAGATTCCACCACAGGGGGCACTACAGGCCACACCCTAATACATTTATTTCACAATGACACTATTTCCAACCTGACTGACCTAGAATGCTGATTCTTTGTCTACATAGCTAATTCCCCTGGATGTGCAACATTGCATCTGGAATCACTCATGTGCGACATTTTGGATTTTTTGGTTCAGTGAACATTGTATGAAACCAATAAAAAAATTATTCAAATAAGAATAACTCTGCCCTGGCAAACAATATACTGTACGTGTACACAATTCAGTTTGCTAATATCAAAATAAAGATGCTTCCATTCAGATCCCACAGACTCTAGGCCATATTTCTGAACATGAAACTAGTTGCTATATGAAAAATGGACTGAACAATGGCTGTTTATCAATTCCAAGTACGCTAAGTACGTAATTGTGTCCTTGAAAAGAACGTTCTTGCTCAGTGTCCTAGAGAGAATGGTCTTGCAAGATCGTAAGGACAGAGAACACACCTATCTAAACTGAACATGCATGCATGTGTGCATGGCTATTGTGCAATACCCTGGGCTCAGATCATTTAAGCAGTGACATAAAAACATTGGCATTATCTCCGCAGCATGTGATACACTTTTGCTCTTTTGTGTTTATGTATTATTTTTATTTTTAATGTAGGCTCTTACTTCATAAAGTTAAAGACAAAACTCAAAATGAGTGTTAGTCATTTCACTCATTTCATATGATGCGTACTAAAATGCTATTTAACATGAAAAGCGTTATGATGCTCGCGTGTGAATTTCTGTGTCTGTACAAATATATATAAATATATTTGTCTACCTCATAACTATTTAGCATATCTAAATATCCAATTGGTTACCTATTTTTTCCTCAGCATTTTCCTGCTGGTACCTTGTGAATTTCACAAGCACATTAACAATCTACCAGCATTTTAAAGCAGAGGTTAAAGTATAGTCAAGACAACCGGTTAGAGGTATGTGTATATATAGGAGTACACTGAGTAAAGGCACAAGATCCAGACAGCCAGAATGAGATGGAGGATGGCAAGGCTACATCATGTTGGCACTTGTCTTTCTCAATGTAAGTGATGGAATAGTAACGAAACCATTTTACTGAAGTTACTCCATTCTCATGAAGTACATGCTTTACTGGAGTTTCCTATTAACACCTGCTTATATCCAATTCCACAGGATGAATCAGAAAAGTTTTAGAAGGTCCAAATCATCTTTGACCACAAATTACACTGTAAATATTGCATTGGAAAGTAAATATCCACATACATTAACCTTTACTATAGCAGTGTACATTTTGTTAAAAAACACAAACAGATATTTTTTAATTCACTTTGTATGTTGTCAAATGTGTTAAATTGCAATTGTTGTACATATAAAAAGTACATATTTCTTGCTGTTAAACAGCTTTTCAGTTATTGTTGAATGTAAAGCTAGAAATAAAATGTCATTGGAATTTCAGGAAGTACAAACATCTTGAGAGATTAAGGAACTGAAAAACAATACTTTTTAGAAATTGTTTAGCTGTTTACATGACATGTTTATTATTGAAACCATGTAAACAATAATCAGAGTAAATGTTATCCTTGTGATCATCTTGTGAGCCTAATACTATATAATACTGCAATAGTAACAAATATATAGTAGAATTTGCTATTGATGGGGATATATAGAGTCTAATTACTTGTGACATTTACAATAGCGAACCTCAACCTGCTGACATAAACCTCCAAACCATGCTAGATTTCCAAGGACCTGCAATAGACCTTTTCTAATCTCTCCATCTGTTCTTTCCTTCCCCTCCACTTTACATATTCACTCCTCTCCATCTATTCTCTCCTCTCTTCCTATTCCCTCCCCTACATCTCTTTTCTTCCTCACTTCCTCTTCCATTATCACCATCTCTTCTTTCCTCTCTTCTCTACTGTGTCCTGTGGAAAATGGAAAATGTTTGCGATTTTTTAAAATAAAAACTTCTCAGTCATTCGTATAGAAGTTGATTATTTCAAGTTTAATTACATGGATCCACGGGAACAATCATCACAACATGACAGAGGATGAGTACAGAGACCAACAGAGTAATGTCATGACAGATTGTTCTGCTTATTCATTTCATGTTTTAAGCTTATATTCTCTTCCCACAGTACAGATGATGGAATTACCATTTGCAGAATGTACGCATAAGGGTTAGTCGCCACTACGGGGTAGTCTAAAAATGCAAGATGGCTCCCGTAGGCACAGGAAATCACAGAATGTCGGATCCCCAGACAACCCGGTCTAAGGCAGAGGTATATCAATCTGGACAGTTACTATATGGGGACTTTAGTTAACTCGGCTCTTTCCAATAAGGAATAGAGCTCTGTTTACCTGTAGGATGTAAGTAATAATAACCTCCTGCTGCTCCTAGAAAACTGATTCTTATGGCGGTTTTATGGCACAGGCAGAGGCATGTTTCTCTTATTGCTAGAAGGAGCCAAGGCCCTGCTCAGCCGACATTCCATTAATCCCTGCCCCTGAACACAAGACATTGACCTCATAAGTTAGGAGACAGAGAGAGACACGTTTTCCAATATATGTAAAGGATCAAGCATACAGAGTACAAAATCCTTCTAATGTAATAAGGAATAAATAACTGTCACGGCGCTGTTCAAATAACGGAGTCAAGTGCAGGGAAAGGTTGCAATAATATTTATATATTTAAAGAGAATGCAGCGTTCTGCAACACACATACAGGCTCTTAGACACTGAGCAATAACCCACAAAACCCCAACCTAATCAACAGACATTTATACCCCTACACTAAATAACAAATAATAAACAGGTGCGTCTGA
>JACXGJ010010273.1:0-22307 GCA_016801105.1 Esox niger | reverse complement strand
CCGACCTTTTGCCCGTTTCCGACCATTCTGCCCGAGCCCTACCTGTACCTCTGATCCTCGCCGTTGCTCCGACCTTTCGCCTGCCCCTGACTACTCTGCCCAGCCCCTGTCTGTACCTCTGCCGTCAGCACGTTCACCGACCTCTCGCCTGTCCCCGACTACTCTGCCTGCCGCTCGTCTGTACCTTCGTCGCCGGTACTTGAGACGCGTTACCTACCGTCCCCGTGCTGCTTGCCAGTCCCTGTCCCTCTCGCCCTCAGTCCGCACTTGGGTCCTCACCTACGACCGTGACATGTTTTGCATGCTCACCCATGTTTTCTTTACCAATGGTACATATATTACCAGTTCTCAAAGGGTATGCACAACTGTATACTCAACGTGGAGGTGGAAGGTCAAAGATCGTCAGCCACATAGTAAGTTGACCCTGCTGGCTGCCATGGATACAGCAGATGCCTGGAGAAGCAAGATGACACTTTACCAGAGACTTCCCACACTGCACTGCAAGGGAGGATATCTGTTGTGATGTGGATGAGAATCTGACCCGACCGACCGGGACCTCAGTATGTGTAGAAACACTGAAATTCCCCGTAAGGTGATGCTTGTTCTGTTCTGCCTATGGGGTGTTTTCTATGTTCACCTTTCAAATTGTATACTGTTCCCCTTTGTGCTGTAAAATAGTGTTGTGTTTTTCTTTTCTGTAACGCCTGGGATAAATTGTTTGGGCTCAAACACTTTTTTTAAACATTCCAAACCTTGAATATGTGCTTGGCTGTGTTTGTCTCGCCTAAGGACCAATAGTCTTATTCAAAAAGTCCCATCACAATAGTCCGCCATAATCACCACATCCGACATCAGATCGGTCAGACAAAACTCTAAAAAGACTATAAAGACCTCAAAAAGGATTTGACTGCCAGTCTGGTTGGGATTAACTAAATGACTGCTGTACTGTATCAGGTGCACACAGGAACTGTATAGAAATATTATACGTAGAATGTAATATAGTTCAAATATAGATACTTACTGTTAACTGTGGTCTGCATGTTTTCCAAGGTTTGCCAAAGCTGGAACATGTGAGCAGTGCAAGTGTGTGTTAATGAATTCTAACAAGAGAAAATACACACAAGGAAGCAAGGGAATACGAAAAGAGGAAAAGAGGAGGGTCAAAATAACAGCCCGCAAAAATAAGCTTTCAGAGGAAGGGATCGTTCATCCTAATTATGGAGCATTCCTCACTTGCTCCGAGCTGGGATGACTGGGAGATGGAACAAGGGAATGAATGAAAGGGGACTGGATAGTGAGATGGGGAGAAAACAGGGATGACAGAAATCTGAAGACAAAAAGAGGGAGGTAGGATGAGAGAGAAAACAGGGAGATAGAGAGAGTATATGCAAAAACAAAGAATGAAAGGAGGAGAATAATAAAAAGAGAGAGCTACAGAGGAAAGAGACTGACATAGAAAAGATGTTCCTGTTCGGCCCACTCCACCCACCTTCCACCTGATACATGCCCCAAGACATTTAGCTGCATGTGTTGAATTCTAAATAAAATGTCTCCTGAAAATGTTTTTAAGCACAAATGTGGAAGAATTGCTTTTCAAAGTGCTAACTATTTCTAAAGACTTCCAAATGGTTTTTTTATCTCACCATAGCGCAGAGACGGCCTTAGTGGTAAATGATCTTAGAGTCAGCACAGATGCCAAAAACCTCTCTGTCCTTGTACTCTTGGATTTGAGTGCAGCTCTTGATACTATCCTTCTTGACAGACTTAAGGAGTAGATTGGCTTCGCCAATCTAGTTTTTTAATGGCTTCGGACTGATTTTACGGCTCTAAAGTTTTTTGTCACCCTTGCTGACCAAAACTCAAAAAACAGATATCACGTGGCATTCTATAAGGTTACATAAAAGGTTTGGGTCCGGTACTGTTTACTTTGCATGTTAGCCCTTAGTGTTGTTATCAGACAGCACAGTATTTTCACTGCTTTGTTGCCAATTTAAGACTTTACATTTCTGTGTCACCCAGATGATTTGGATTAAAACTGGACATGACAGCGGTACTTTATGTTTGAACCGAATCTTGCCCACAGGCACTTTAGAAAAAGCACCAGGTAAAAACCCTAGTTCTCCTTTAAGATCCTGCATTGAGGAACATTGCCAAGGCGTGGCAGTTTCTAGAGAGATTAATCCAACCTTTTATTACTCACAGACTGGATTACTGTAATGCACTCCTGTCTGGTCTACCCCTTGAAATAAATTCCATTGGTCGACTGCAAAACATCCAAAATGCAGCGGCACGGGCCCTGACCAAGGCCAGACGAACTGCACACATTAGACTGGTATTAAAGTCTCAACATTGGCTGCCTGGGAGTTTTGGGATTCCATCATATTAATCTGAAGACCTTTTAACCACTTCCTAAGCATGTAGCCTAATATACGTCAGAAATGCTTTTCAGTTATGTACCCAATCTGTCCCTCAGGTCCCTTTCACTGGCCTTTAGTGGCCAAAGATAGAGCCTGGCATTGGCCATTCAACTATCCCAAAACCCAGGATCAAAAGACATGCTAAGGCAGCCCTTGGCTTATATGTCCATAGCCAGTGGTTTCAATAACAATTTGACATGATCTTAATTTATTTATTTTTGACTGTTTTTGTACTGATTTTATTTTGTATTTAACAAAATTAACATTAAAGCATTATTTTAAACAAAGTATATGAAACAACATCATTATACATGAAAACTCCAGCTGTTGAAATTAATAAACTTTATGAAAGTAAACTAAGATATATTCTGAGGACATCTAAGTACACTTGGTACATATTTTCTTAATATCTAAAGACTTCTGTTTTCAGGAATATCATTCCTCAAATGTGCATGTTCTTTCATATTCTGTAAAAAATCGTAACAATGGGTAACGGGCCTTGGCTGTCCCCATCCCAATTTAACTTATCAGACCAAAGGTTTGGTTAAATTGAGAATTTTTAGCATGTGTTACAAATTAGACATGTTTAAAAAAAAGTTGTGACCTGTCTACCACTGTGTTGCATCACCTCTTCTTTTAACAATATGCTGTAATCATTTGCAAACTGAGGAGGCCAATTGCTGTAGTTTTGAAAGTGAAATGCTTTCCCATTTTTGCTTGAAATAGGATTGCAGCAGCTCAAAAGATCGAGGCCTCCTTTGTCGTATTTTTTGTCAGTTGGTGACAGTTCCGGACTGCAGGCAGGCCAGTTTGGCACCCAAACTCTTTTACTACAGAGCCATGCTTTTGTAATATGTACAGAATGTGGTTTGGCATTGTATTGATGAATAAGCAAGGAGTTCCCTGAGAAATAAGCTGTCTGGATGGCAGCATATGTTGCTCCAAAACCTGTATGTATTGTTCAGCATTAATGGTGCCTTCACAGATGTGCAAGTCACCCATGCCATGTGCATGAATCCAGCTCCATATCATCACAAATGCAGGCTTCTGAACTGTGCGTTGATAACATAACTGTGCGTTGATATCCACTTCACCTCAGCCCATCTTAAAAGAGTTTGGGCCCAGAGATGGTGGCGGTGTTTCTGGATCTTGTTTATATATGGTTTCTTCTTTGCATGGTAGAGTTATAACTTACATTTGTGGATGGCAGAATCAAACTGTGTTGACCGACGATGGTCTTTTGAAGTGTTCCTGAGCCCTTGCTATGATTTCCAGAACAGAATCATGTCAGTTTTTAATGAAGTGCCGCATGAGGGCCTGATGATCATGACCATCCAATATCGGCTTTCAGCTTGGTCCTTTTAGTACAAAGATTTCTCTGGATTCTCTGAATCTTGCAATTATATTATGTACTGTAGATGATGAGATCCCAATCTCTTTGCAAGTTTACACTGAGAAACGTTATTCTAACATTGTTGCACTATTTGCCCACTATTACCCCTCCCCATCTTTACCTCTGAAAGACTCATCCTCTCTGGGATGCGTTTTTTACACACAATTATGTTACTGACCTGTTGCCAATTAACCAAATTAGTTGTGAGATGTTTCAGCAGGTTTCGTTTTTTACCATTACACAACTTTTCCAGTCTTTTGTTGCCCCTGTCTCAGATTTTTAGAAAATTGATGCTGGCATTAAATTCAAATTCAAGAAGTTTCAACAGTTGATATGTTGTTATTGTACTACTTTTCTATTGAATATAAGAGTTTAATGATTTGCACATCATTGCATTCTGTTTCTCTTTACACAGTACACAGTGACTTAACCTTTTTTGAAACAGGGTATTTTTATGCATCAAGATAATTGTCCTGGTTTGCCCTAGTTGAGAAATAATGACAGAAACGTCAAATCAATGCAGGTTTCCGCTAACTCGAAAAAGTTGGGGGATAACAGAAATGATAACCAGGCTCCTTAAACCTTATCACCTATAGCCTATAAATAGATAATTTTACTATAAAACAAGATATGAACAACAGTTTTGGATGAACAACAAAGGATTTCTCTGCATTATCACAGGTTAGGAGTGGACCCAGGAAAATGAAAGAGGGAGGGTGTGTTGTTCTGAGACCTCTAATGTTACAGACACCTCAGGTTTTTGCTAAATTAGAAGACATATATTTGTTCTACTATCAAGACAGTTTAAATTTGTTTAAAAAAAATCAGAAGTTTGGCTATATACAGAAGGTAGAACTATGGAGTTGATGGGAAGGTTGAGGCCTGGTAGAGCTTTATAGACCTGATAGAGCAACAGGTTATCTTAGCTAGTGATTAGAGCTGGTTGCAATCTATCGTCTACATATTATACATTGTGCTCTAATTTGTCAGGCCACATGTCTTCTCTTCTAAACGGTCTGTCAGGAAAATGTTCTTTAAAGGGTTGGAAGTACTAAGGAGTTAGGCATTGGCTCATATTAGGTCTAAAGTTAAATATAGTCCTCCCTTCATTTTGAGGTTATTCAAGTTAGTTATACCTCATTTTAATGCATCCAAAATGCCACCATTTTACTTACATAGTGCATAATGTTTTACCAGATCCATGGTTCAAATGTAGCACTATATAGGCATAGCTGGCATTTGGGATGCATTATGATTTGGGGAAGTACCTATCATGATGTCGGATTAGTTTTTGTCAAATGCGTTCATGGCACCCCTACTGTATATCTCACAGCTTTTAAATCACAAAAGTAATTTTGTTTTTATTGGACTCATAAGAGAGAGTGAAAGTACTCGCCAAAGCAGCCTGTTGTTTTTATCACTCGATAGAAAAGTAATTACAAAAGAAAAGTCCATTCTGACAGTTCAACCAGTAAAACATATGAACATTTATTTAGTTTTCTTTCGGGGAGCTGGCTTTTTCATAACTAGAAATGTAATTCTTCTAGTCTTTCACCAGTTCTCAACAATTTCAAGAAAAACCTGCCTCTGGAAAGGCTAACAAGCCTTGAAAACCACTTCACTTGAGACCAAAAAACGATTTCACAAATATAAAATAAACATCTAACATACTCAAACGTTGACGTGGCTCTAAAAACATGACTAACTTCAATTATTAACTGAAAAAAGAACACGAAACAACTGTTAGCAGATAAGTGAAAAAGTGACCAACCGACCGCTCGACTTCTGTTACAGTATTCACAGGTTGTCATCTCACTGCTGCTTGTCGCTAAGCAGGTTCGGTTGGCCCATACAGGTCGCAAAGTAATCAAAACAGAGAGTTGCCATGCAACGCCATGGCCAAGCCCACCCTTACTAGCACTAGTAGCAAATTAGCCTCTCATAGCAAAACACTGGAAGGAGCCTAGTTTGTGAAACGTTGTACACTACATAGGGAATAGGGTGTCAGGTTTGAGACACATCCCTGGGCTCCGGACTGACGGACAGTAATGAAGTGCTCTGGATACAGTCCATATGCTGAATATATGCAGACGGAGAGAGACATCGAATGAGATGGGGGTGGGGGGAGACAGAGAAAGAAAAAGAGAAAAAAAGAAAGAGGAGATAGAGGGGTGAACAGGAGTAGAAAGAGGGAGAGAGAGAGAGGGAGAAAACACAAGGGAGAGGACTCACTACAATCCTGGGAGTTGTGGGTTATGAAAATCGGAGAGTGATTCAGGTCATAACCCAACCCACACCACTGGATCAGAACAACCTGATGCTAACCAGCTGCAGCTGTCATTTCCCTACTGTAGGTACACATCAGTGGGTGGTGGGGGCTGCACACCAGCGTACACTGTACACCCACTTTGTCTTTCATTTTGTAAACTCAATCCCCACTGATGCATATCAAAGTAATCACTTTTAGAAAGAAACACCCATATAAAATACACTCAGCTGGTTCATGGTCAGAAAGGGAAATCGCTGTTAGAAGAAGAGCAGAGTTTCTAATATGACTAGAATTTGGTTGTTAGACACATTTTTAAAGCAATAGAAAAGGAGAGCACACTTGGGGTATTGTTTAGAAAATCTTTCCCTCAGCATTTCTGTAGTCAGATTCTGGCTTGGCTGCTTTGGAAGGTCAGATCATCACATGACATGAAGTAAAACCTCCAGATTGTTAAGAGACCTAGATAAATATGTTATTCTGAGTACGTTACTGTTTCACATAATTTTTCAGATGTAGCATATATATGAGTTCCCACTTCTCCAGGAACCACTCCACTAGTCAAGATGGAGGATCAGCTTCACTGGCTGCAAATGGACCCAGGCACAGTGATGAACAGTGCAATAAGTGTTCAGAGAGCCATTTGAAAGACTTCTACATATAAAAGCAGAAACATGCTAGTTATACTATTACCGCTATTAGGGAAAATTCTATTTGAAATGGAGTACTTCCCAAAAAGTTTATTGGCATGTACATGCTCAGTAAATTCAGCGTCTTTCCGATGATATTCTATTGTTTCGTTGGGCCAAGAAGTTGGCTGACCAAAGAAATTCGGGACAAAGTTAAAGAAAACTAGAGTACTACAACTGATGAATTATAAAAGAACCAAACAAATAATGTAGTTGGAAACCTGGGCAGAGGCTGAGGCATGTCATTCGTGTATGACTATAGTCCTGGAGGCAGCTCTTGAATGCGATTGGTTGGCTCAGTGACAAGATCAGCTGGTTGCACATTAACTCTACTAACACTACTGGACAGAATTAGTGCAGTAGGGGCATTACTGGAGGCCTGCAGGTCTAAGTGCGCTGTTTCATTGCACCAAACTGACAATCAGGGTTTTGGATCGTGCCCTGACTGTGCTCCTTGCTGACAAGTGGCTGAGAAGCCTAACGGGTGATACAAATTGGCCCAAATCACCTGGAGAGTAGTGAGGAATCAGTAGCCTGGAAATGCTATTTTCATTGCATCGAAAATGGGGCACAAAAAGGGTTTAAAAACCGTCCACCACATTGGCGTCTCACCTCATCTATCACTCACATTGACGTCGCTTCCTCACAACTCAGAGGCGATGCGGTTGGAGCGTACGCTCGGCCTTCAGAACGTTGAGGTCTGATCCCCGACCAAGTCGTGCTAAAGACTTTGGTCTGTCACAGGACCCTACCCCTAATCAATCTCCCTAACGCTGAGTGCCAGTTTCAAAGTCTTTAGCATGAGCATCCTTCCAGCTGTACATTAAACAGCCTGACACTGGAGAAACAGCAGACAGGCTCCTGCCCTTTGGAGGCAACTTACTGAAGTGGTTTATCCCTCTAATCAGCCACCTTTCATCGGCAACAATGGACCTATTTTCCTGGTTTCGCTAACTTTGTGGGACCATCGGGTCCCCGCGTGCACACAGACATGGATTACACCCATGCAGGCAACGCTTAGTGACACTCAGCCTTCCACAAGCCCTGGGGGAGAAGGAACCACACATCAGCGTTAAAGAATCACTCGTTATGTTGTGTGTGCTTGTTTGTTTGCCCGAGTGAGAGTCACCGACGGGGAATGAGTTGGTCTTCTGTAACAGGCTTTAAGAGATGGATTGGTAGAATGAGATGGACAGTGAAAGCAACTGGGAGTGAAGTGAGGAGTGGCCGCTTTTATTTTGGTTCTGCTAGCTCAACTCCAACTTAGCCTTCTGTGCTGAACTTTCCCACAGGTCCTTAAGTGAATTAATGAACACCTTCGGATCAGAGCTAAATCACCCTGGCCTCCCTCCCTCCATACGTCCATTCCTGACATGGTCTATGAACTCCTTTGATCAATCTAAATGCACTGTTATCAGGATTGTCCTGAGAAAACACTTGACTGTTTCCCTGTACAGGGCCCACTGGGCTCTGATCAAAAGAGGTGCATGTAAAGAATACGCTGCTATTTAGAAGGCGGGCTTTGAGCGGCTCTCTCTTTGCCAGATCCAAATCAAGAGGACAGAGAGAAACTGCAGGGCTCTGATTCCATCTGTGATTCAGCCCAACAGTGCATCCCAAATCCAACCCTATTCCCTTGACTGAGCTCTGGTCATAACAAGTATGCTGTATAGGGGAATATGGTTCCTTTTGGGACAGTAGCAGGGAGAATAAAGTTATTACCATCCTGACTTGTTTTTCTGTGACTCCGGGCGTTGAATGGAGGTGACACAGGAATGGGGACAACGTTTTTGGCCAGACAAAGCACACACACTCTCAGAGGGCTGTAACAGACTGTCTAGGGCACAAAAGCCCTGGCTTTTCCTAGGAGGGGGTAATGTCGCGGAAAATCAATGCCTGGTTTTCTTTAGTTACACACACCACGTTAAATCCATTTGATCCCCTGTAATCAAAAGGTGTGCATGTGTGTTTTGACATGTCTGTTTGTGTGTGCGCGAGCTAACTGGGAACGCACCCTGTCACTGTCCCACCTGAGCCTCTCCGTCCGCGGAGGACAGCACAGCACCCTCTGGGGTTACCACGGTAACGGCTGGGGTGAGAAAAAGGAAAGGAGCACTTTATATTCATTCCCCTGTTCCGTCAAAGCTGAATGAAAGGACGAATGCAACAATGAGGCGTCCTCAGAGAGGAGTGGCTGGTGCCATGACCAAAGGTCAAGAGGGGGAAGTAAGAAGGAGAGAGAATGAAGAGAGAAGGATTCAACTTGATAAATGGGACTGGTGTTTTTTGGTTCTCTTCTCAAAGCCGGAGGAAAGGTTGGAATAATCAGTGAAATAGGCTCTCCTTTTTCCTGTGGCCTTGCCAGTGCATGCTCTCCCAACCTCCCAAAAAACTACTTCCTAAGGGAATGTATTAGAACTTATTTTGCTCTGAACTTCTGTATCTACTTGAGTTTAGTTAAAGGGATATTCATTTATTAGATGTTAAATCATACTTTTATTGTTGTAGCTTCCCACTTTTCTCGGTCAAGGTTCCATTTCATGAGCTTCTTTGGCGTGCTTGGTTACTTACACAAGCCATGCTAGTGGTCGTGCATGGACTCAGTGAAGGGTAGTGGATGGGCTGAAAAACCCACAGCAATGTGCATCAAAACGTCCCCACAAGAACCTCTACAGCCTGCTCGTGTTTTTATGGGCTGTACACCATGTCAATGTTTAAGTACTTGGCTATATCCACGATTACGAGCATAATACTCTGTAACATGTTTAAAAATGCTGTACATTTCCTCACATCTTCTGTCAATATGGCAACTAAAGTACTGAATCGAAAATCTACAAAGTAACTTGATTATATCCAGAGGATATAATCTTCTAAAAATCAAAATTGAACAGCTCCAAATCTAGAACATATCAACCTTCACCTGAAATGATACTGTCATGCAAACAATCAGTTTGACAAGCCATACTTGTTCTCCAAGATAACTCCCAATTCTTTGCAAAGGTTATTTGAGTTTGTTCTGTTCCTCACACCATAACCAAAGAACTCACACGTCAAAAAGATACCACACAGAGAACAACCTTGTCTTTCTCACTGCGGACAACATATGTCCAATACCATGTAGTCTCTATATCTTCCACATCCTCTTGCTGCCTTCTCAGTCTGACACTCTTTCCTCTCTCCCTTTCTTTCCTTCTCTTCAGGCTTTCATTTCCCCCTCCCTGGTTTCTCCTCCCCTCATCTCCCCTAACCTCTTTTTCTTTCTCCCTCATTCTCTAACTTTGTCTTCTCCCTTTTACTTTGTACCCCCTTCCATTTGTCACCTATTCTCCCTCATTCTCCTCTCTCTCTCCACTACCACGTATTTCTCCTCTCTCTCTCCACTACCACGTATTTCTCCTCTCTCTCTCCACTACCACGTATTTCTCCTTTCTCTCTCCACTACCACGTATTTCTCCTCTCTCTCTCTCCACTACCACGTATTTCTCCTCTCTCTCTCCACTACCACGTATTTCTCCTCTCTCTCTCCACTACCACGTATTTCTCCTCCCTCGCTTTCTCTACTACCACTTATTTCTCTTCATCTTTCTTCTCTTCTCCTTTTCGAAAGGCATATTTAAAGGGGTAATCATAGGATATACTATAGTATGCACCAATTAAGAGTTGCAGCAGTGGCACAGCTAATTAGTCTTCAGGGAACCAAGCAGCTGGTATTAGTCTACAACCTCTCTCTCTCTCTCTCTCTTTCATTACCTCCCTTTCTCTCTTTAATCACCTCTCTTTCTTTCTCTTTCATTACTTTTCTTCTGCTCCCTATTTTTCTCACTCCTTGTAAACCCAACAGGGTGTGTATGATTTATGACAAGTAAGAGGCTGGATGGAGTGAGTTTCCATGAAATACCTTCGTCCCCTCCTCTTCAGACAAAAACAGCTACAACTTGCTTCTGACTAAATCCAATCAAAATGATTTACTGATCAGCACACACATACATCACTCAAGTGCACAGACACAAACACACACACACACACACTCACAAGTTGGTTTGATGTGTTACATTGCTGTTCATTTACAGTTTTTGATCTCTGAACAATTTCCTGCTCACACCAGATTGGAATTTGTTATTGATTTTAGCAAGTTGCAAGTGTTTTGGCACATGTGTGCAATTGTTTACAGTTTGCACAATACCTACATGCACATAGCTTGCTGTTCAAAATTAGTTGATTCTCAAGGATAAGTTGATTCACAATGAAATTGTCATACTCTTCACAACTTCTAAACATTCTTTCATTGTGTGAGCCCTCACATACAAAAAGATCCAATCATTTATCAAAATCTATCAGACACAAATTGATATTCCATAGATATCTATGACATGGAATGTTTGTGATGTCTGCTAAATTGGCAAATTACCTGCCAGATGCATAGTAATGAAATAGGAGTCACAAGGAGATTTTTCTCAAGGGAAACATCAGATGAGACCAACAAGAGCAACATGATGTCCTACAAGAAGATGGGAACTTGTAGGGTTATGTACTGTGAGGAGGAACAATTAACTGTTGTAGCAGTTATTTTTCATTGATGTCATTTTTTCACTATCTATGACTTTACATTATTTTACAAGTTATACATTGTTAAATACTGTATACATATACATGTGCTTATCCTTTTACTGTGTGCTGCAGTATTGTACAGTACTGTCTTTTCCCAGTGAACTTTTACCAACTGTTTAAATCGGTATGTAAAAAGTCGGATATACAATAGCACTCAGCTAGACGAAACTGACATTCTTGTGTAGTACAGTGAGCAGTCAGTGTCAACAAAAAAGTAGAACAAAACAGAAATTTGTAGCAGACATTTCAAGGGTTGGCTGGCATGGTGAAAAAACATAAACATTTTGACCAGAATGGTGACATTGGCCAATTTACTGACACAATAACTAGGTTTGGAAGCATGAATTTAAAGTTTTGCTTGAGTTATTACATTTTTCAGACATGCAGTGGAGTTGTGATGTCCCATAAAACAGTTGTGACGATTGCACTTGCAGTTTAGAGAATGTTAAGACTGCTTTGAAAAATGAATGAAAGACAGTGAGAGAAAATGTAAGATGTATTTGTAGATGTATGCTTTTCTGGCACTGCATTTATGTATTGCGAGCCTCTAATCCGGCACTAGACCCACATCCCCAGGTGAATTCAATTAATGAAACAGAAGAGAAAACCAGCAGGCATCGTACCTCCTAGACTACAAGTTGAACAGCCCTTTTGTTTCAGGCTATACTTTGTGTAATATTGTTGGGAGCTTGCAGCTGAGAAAAACATGAAAAAATGAAACAACTAATTGTTGAGTTCTGGCTGTTAATATGGCCTCTTCAAAATGCAACTGTAGAGCAACTGTTTGGGTGAGTCAGTGCCACAGGAATGTTTGTGAATCTAGCTACAAAATTTTACACTCATTTCTTTGGTCTATTGGTTGTATCAATATCAGTAGCCTATAGGGTGGCTTAAGTCAATGTCAGAAATGCCAGTAATTTAGATCATTTTTGAGGTCATGTACAAATGTGAGAAGGCACCTTTTCTGGGAACCAAATTGAAGGTGATCATACCCTTAAGATATGATTACTATATGGTTCCTGCTACTTCCTTCCTTCTATCTTTCTTTCTCCATCTCTCTCACTTTCATACTCCCTCTCTTTTTCGCCCACATTTCTTCACCCTCATTCTCTCTCTCGTCACCTCCCTTTATCTCTCAGTCTTTCTCTATCCGTCCGTCACTCTTGGCTAATCTTATCTCTCTGTGAAAGAGGGGTTTCTATTGGATGGTTTGAGCATCACTTTTCATTAGGTGGGTTTGGAATGTAAGTTCTACTTTGTGCTTGGCATATTGTTTTGAGTAGTCTTCTGTGGATATTTGTGAAAGCAGTCCCAATAGGTTGAAAAATCTATTTTGTCAAGTCTGTTTAGGTGACTGGTCCTACGACCACACAACATTTAAACTTAGAATAATTGCAATCATATATAGGGCTCTTCAGTGTGTTCAGTGTGTTCATAGTTGACCCATTGTGCTAGGCATGTATTCCAGATGGTTCTAACGTATATGAAACCTACGCCAAAGCGATGCGGACAGTTTAGCTCCCTCCACTGACTGTTCGGCTGGCCTGACACGGGGCGCGAACTTGCGCTTCTCTGCTTTGAAATCCTACAATGTGATTTTCTGGGGTTTTTTCCCTCATTTTGTCTCTCATAGTTGATGTGTGCCTATGATGAAAATTACAGGCCTCTCTCATCTTTTTAAGTGGGAAAACTTGCACAATTGGTGGCTGACTAAATACTTTTTTGCCCCACTGTAAATGGATAGTAGAGCACATTATAGATGATAGCGTGTCACTTGCTCTCCCTTCCAGAAAGGTGTACAATCCTACTGTAGCTTGGACTGGGCTTCTGTCTCCCCTTCAGTCCATCTCATCATCTCAGTGACTCCTCACATTCCCACTACCATCAGTAGAGATTTGAAGATTGGCAACTTAGAATGCCAGAACAGAGTTCAAGGGGATTGATGCACGCACACGCACACGCACACGCACACGCACACGCACGCCTTAACGAGTTAAGAGACTGCCCATGTTTCTGTGGCCAAGAATTTGCCATATCTGACATCCAGTGCAGTTGCAGAGGAAGGGCAAAGTATATCTGGTATTCAGTACGTAGGAACCATCATTAAAGCTGTCAGCAACTGGTGTGTGTCAAGGAATAAAGAACGTACCATAATGACAATGTTTTTGTGTCAGTGTGTGTGTCACTGTGTGTATTTATGCGTGTGTGTGTGTGCGCATAATGTTGAATGAACACTATCAATGGCGGCAAATCAATTCCCAACACGCTTCTCTCCAGGCTTGTGTTTGTGTGTGCATGCTATCTCTACGATTTGTTTGCTAACTCCCTGTGCACATGTTGATGACAAAGTGCAGAGGTACAGATTCCTGTATGACCCAAGAAATAGAAGAATGATCAAGGTTGACATCTGTTCCTAACACTTACTTTTGTGGTGGTTTTGGACCAGAGCCTGCATTTACTTAGAAAGCCACTGAAAGAGGAACAAGCGACAGCATGGCTAGCATACCCAGATTTTGAGAGCACAGTGGGATGTAATGTGCGGAGAGCAGACAGAGGTACGCTACACCTTGTTCTTTAGAATAAGTGAAAAGTACAAACCTTTTTCCAAAAAAGTTGGGAGGTTGTGTAAAATGTAAATAAAAACAGAATGCAGCAATGTGCAAATAATTTAAACCCTATATTCAATAGAAAATACTACAAAGACAACAAATCAATGTTGAAACTGAGATTTTTTTTTGTTTCTTGAAAAATATATTCCTACTTTGAGTTTGATTCCAGCAACACATTTCAAAAAAGCTGGGACAAAGGCAACAAAAGACTGGAAAACTAAACCTGTTGGAATATCACACAACTAATTAGACAACATAATTGGGTATTAAAAGATGATTCCAGAGAGGATGGGCCTGTCAGAGGTGAGGATGGGGAGGGGTTCACCACTCTGAAAGACTGCGCGAGCAAACGGCGCAACAATTTAAGAATAACTTTTCTTAATGTAAAATTGCGAACAGTTTGGGGATCTCATCATCTTCGGCAGTGACGGGGCGACAATCCGACAGGGGTGGGCAATCGTGAACATTGCCTGGACCCAGGCATGGGGGGCCTATTTGGTTGACTGAAATACAATTGATGAAGGGATTCATGTTTTTTTCTTTGCTGTTTTTTATACAGCATTATGATTCAACATATGTCAGTAAAAATCTCTGTTCTACCAACAACCAACTAGTGATACACCTACAGCCAATCAGATTGATACACTAACACCTACAGCCAATTAAAGTGATACACTAACACCAGTGCCAACATAACTTGGATAAAGCTGCATTAGGTAGGCTTTTTTCAGCAAAAAAGCTCAGTGCCAGTGGAATGTCAATTTATAATTGTTGGAGCAGACAATTCTTTGCAGGCAATTATGTTCCAGCAATCCCATTCCAGCCAATTGTCATAATTTGCCGGTACGGCAGTAACGATACCCAAGCGCAGAGCTCCAGTTTTGATATTTTTCTTCTTTTGCCTAATTTTTTCCTTTATTTTATTTTGCAAACAATTACAAAACCAAAAGGTTGGCAAGAAAATGGCCAAAACACGCTGGGGCTAACAAGGAGCAGGTGAAAACAATCATGACCAATGACAATGGAACCAAATATAGAAATGAAACCACTAGAACCAAAAACCAACACAGACATACAGAAAACGCGGAACGGACTGCGGGGAGGTGGAAAATAGGGACTGAAAACAAGATAAAACTCTAAAAAAAGCACATGAACACTATGTACAGTGGACAAACATGGAAAACCTGGACAGGGATTAGACAGGGGAGACACGAAACCTTACACTAATCATATTCTGCAAGGCTGATTTTCCTCCTTGGGTTATTTTGTGAATGTGTATTTTACCTGGATGATATATAGGTACATCTCAAAGATTTTGAATATCGTGGAAAATATCATTTTTACAAGGCAGAAATGTCAACCTGAGAAGAGCATTAATCATTCCAGAGTCCAGAGTCAATGCAGCCATCTACCAGGAGATTTTAGAGCACTTCCTGCTTCTATCTGCTGACAAGCTTTGTGGAGATGCTGATTTCCTGTTTCAGCAGGACTTTGCCCGCAGTGCTAAAATGACTGATAACTGGTTTGTTGCACATGGTAATACTGTGCTTGACTGGCCAGGTAACTCACCTGACCTGAACCCCATAGAGAATCTATGTTGTATTGTCAAGAGGAACACCAGACCTAATAACACAGACAAGCTGCAGTGGTTTTGAGTTAATTTGCTGATTAGAGATCTTCTTAGGTCGACATATCTGTATTATATATTTTTTTATCTAATATTTTGAGATACTAGGTTTCCGATTTCCATGAGCTGTAAGCCCTAATCATCAAGATTGCAACAAAAAAGGCTTGAAAGATTTCACTTTAGGTGTAAGGAATCTAGAGTACATGAGATGCTCCTGAATATAGCATCGGTATGCCAGAGGGAGCAAAGTTTACTTACTGTAAGAAAATATAATGGTAGCTAGAGCCTAGGATGACAAACTGTAGATACCTCCCTTGTCTTCTACAGCATACACTACGAAAACGGCAAAGATGTTTAGGAAGATTTAGACCAATTCGCTAGCTACCAGCTAAGAATGACGTTAAGTTTGAGTTAGCTTTTTTAATTTGATTCAGAACATTATTCACAATTTGGCATTGGTGTGAAAATGCTTTCTTACTGTTGAGTGACTGCAAAATACTGTAACTGTTTTTGTATTGAAAGAAATCCTACCTAGAGCAGATTTCTAAATTTAACCAAAATAAATGAATTTAACTACAGTAGCTATCTGGCTAAAACATTGCCACCATGCAACCAAAACAAGGAGCACAGAAATGGAAAGACAAATCAAAAAGAGAACATCAAAATGTGTTTTGCAGTTAAGTAATCGCTGATTGTGACTGAGTAGAAAGGAAATTGAAAAGCTGTGCTATAGCCTACGAAATTACCTGTGTTGAAAACAAAGTGATTTGAATGTGGCTGTTTAAAAACATGTACAGGAAAACCTGTAAAAATCTGCCCTACCAAAACAGACACAGTATCATGTGGAAAGAGTTATTCTCTCACATTAAGCACCTAAAAGGTAAATGTTAATTAATCATCTACATCCCTTTTAAAACAAAGAACAAGTTATTTTATCCAAAATAGAACAAAGGTGTATATTATTGAAGAAGTTCTATGATTACAAACTGAAGGTAAAATAAGTCCTTCAAGTGTTAACATCCAGCACATTTAATGTTAGAAATGTTCATTGTTTATAAACAAACCCAAAGTTACCAACCATTCCAGAGACATCCGTTGACCTTGGAATGGTACATCTGTTCATTTAGAAAATGATGTTTTCTCAAGTTTTATGTTATACATAATGTTATATCATATCCTTACAATAAAATGATTATGTTGACTGTAATGAGGGAGCCCATTAACAGGGAAGTCTGACTAACACCGCTGTACATAGTTTCGTAAAATAAGAAAACCCAGCTAAAACAAACTCCATATTGTTTTCTAATTACTTTAATATCATAATGAATATATCAATATCAATGTTTCATCCTGTTCCAGCGCATGCACACACTCACACACGCTCACACACACAATGCAGACATGCTCATAATATTTCCACACAGACATAAAGCCTAATAAAGGTTCTATACACAGAAGTAATCACACACACACACACCTTATATGTTAGTTAGGATATATTAGAGGCCTTAATTGTTTAACTCTGATCACTCAACTGCAATGCTCGGCAGAAAAAAGTGGTACATTCTGTTAACTTCTCATTCCAAGGTCATTCATCACAACAGGCAGTTATTCTAACATTTACAGTAACTGTGTGTGTGTGTGTGTGTGTGTGTGTGTGTGTCTGAATTAAACATTATTTTAAGGGTCTGTGGTTTTGGTTGAAAGGGCCAGTGTTTGGGATACGAGGAGTGAGAAGAAAATATGGATTGGACCTGCAGAGAACAAAAGAGTCTGTATTTTCACACACAAACACTGTATTCTCATGTTTTCCAATCAGTAATCCACACAGATCCATTGTCTCCTGATTACTGAGAAATGCTACAATTTTGTGTTTTCAACAGCTTCTGCTTCTATCCCTCAAAGAAATCTGCTCTGATCTTTCTCCACCTAGATATATTATACTAACACTGCAAATGTGTACCGCAACCATGAATCCATGCATTTAAATGCTGGTTTCTCCTCATAAATAGCTGCTGGCATGTGGGAGGGCAAGGTTAAGGGAAGGTTGTGAGAAGGTTGACGCTAGGAGGAGGGGCTGGGTATAGGGCTCAGGACGACTGCTTTATTAGGGGGATGGAAAGGTTAGGAAAAGGTTAGCAGTGGGATAACAGAAGGATATATGGGACTTACCCATTTTGCAGAGGCAGTGGCCTTATAACTCTATGCCACTTATGACCAGTGGTAATAAACTCTTTTCCAAATGGCTGGCCAGGACAGTAGGTGTGGTCTAAGAGACTTGATTGGTTTATTTAGCTCAGTAACAGACATAGCAAAAACATTTGGAAGCCAAAGTGACTTTAATTACAGGTATTTAGCTTCAAGGTCGTCACAAGCAACACAGCTAATAGCATTTCAACTGTTCACTAGTTTTAAAAAGGCAATCATTAATTCCAAAAAATGTCAGCCAGAGTTGCAAACATCGACATTAGCTTAACATTTCAACTTATATATAACACTGACATTTCAACCACATGATCATGTCAATATCCTAACCATTTTAGAGCATAGAAAAAAAACATACGGTTTAAAATATGTTACGTTTTTACCTGTGGAACAACATCAGATCTTTAACGTTGTATTTATGGCCATGTACATGCCGTGTACGGGTCAGAACCTCCTACTTAGGAGTCGAAGAATACAGCTATCTATTTGGTCTCCCATTCTGGAGCTAAATCAATATGATCCATGCTTAGCCTTGATAGTTGACTACCACTGATTTACTAACATGAGAATGTTCATTGAAAGATGTCATTAAGCCTAAACTGATTCAATATTGCTCTCAGAGTAAATTCAGTGTGGAGGTTTAACAGAGCAATGTCAACAAATGTTGACCTGTCATACACAAATGAGGACATAATCAAATGCAAGCACTGTATTTTTTTCTACCTTAAAGTTATTGTGGTGAGGAATCCATCAAAAAGGACAAACTGCATAATAACGACAACCAAAAATGACTGGGATGGGTATTGACAGACCCGAATTTGCTATTTATTTTCAAATCAAACCATGGATTCTTTAAGATGTTTATGCATTATGTGGTGATTCCTTGAAAATGCATGAATGTTAAACAAGTTTATATGTGCATATATGTATTTATATACATATAGATTATAAAATGATATTGATTATAAAGTTGTCTCAGGCCTGACACAATGAAATTGACCATCAAAAGATTTTTTGGAGTGAGAGTTACATATCTTATAAGACACTCTTCTTTTTAATCGTAGTCTAAGGGAAATCCAGTTGAGTTGGGAGTACCACAGGGAAGAATACACTGCCTTTTATTGCTTTCAGTTTTTGGGAAAGACTTACACAAACCTTTGATAAAGGCAAAGAACTAAAAAAATATTACAAATGGTTATTGACCTTCACAAAAAGAATAACTATTGAAATATGTCTTTATTCCAAACTTAGAGAGTAGGTGCAGCATAGGAAATGCCTAGTTGAGGTCCAAAGACTAGTAGAATAGGGGACAAAGGCTCTCAGTTTATGGAGCTCTTCACAATTAATATAATAATGTGGGCAGAATCTCAAAAAGAATTGATCAGGTACACTGAACTTTGAATAAAACAAAAATGAATCCACACATGAATCCACACATTAGCTAGTGCAGTGATAAAACAACATTGTTGTAGAAATACAATACATTTGACATTGTGGTCCAATATATGTATCATTAAAATAGAATACAATCTATTTCAGAAATACATTTTTATTAGTTCACATTACTGTGGCCTGTCTGTGGCCACATGTTTGTTTAAAACAATGATTCATCTTTGAAAAAATTCTATTTTGAAATACCTAATCTCTTCTGTTATACCGCAATGGTCAGTGTTTGGGAAAACTCAGTATCTGTTCTTTCTGATACAATACACTAATCCAAACGCATTGCCCCAAGTTAATCACTCTTACAGACAGACCGTGAGTTTGTGTTGTTGCCTGCTATACAAAACATGCAGACAGTCTGACAGCCGAAATCAGTTACTGTTGTATTTAAATGGGCAGGAAGACACAGACAAGCCAAAAACACCATACAGAAAACGTGTCTCGGAATGCACGACTTGTTGTTTTATATCATCAATTTGCTACTGAGCAATCGGTCCCGCTGGGATCAATTTCTATCAGCTATAAACCAGAAAAAGCAAGTGGTTCCAGTGAGCACATGATCACCAACACTGGACCAATGGGAAATGAAAAAACCTGTCCAGGTCTTACAAATGCCGGTTTAGTTCACAGGGGCCTGTGCAGTCTCCATGCCAGAACCCAGAACAGGGTTGGGAGAAAATAGATGGGGCTCTTCCCAGTATGAATGCAATGCCATGAAATTAGCACAAACTGTAGTGGAGGTCCAATCCTGGATGTCCAATCCCTAATGTTTTTTTTTACAGTATTTTTTTGATAGTTTATATATTAAGGAAGTGTGGGTAGTTTCAGGCCTAATTTACTGAATTATATATGATAGGGAGTACATCATATTATTAATAGCAAGTTGTTCTGGTTGAGAATATAAATGATATTCCATAGTTGCATCATATATGCACTGTATACTTAAAGTTGTGTTCTAAAACTGAGGATACATTAGCAAACTACTTCCTATTACTAAGAGTTTGTCATTTTGCAAGAAATCTCTATTCATTTGAAAAGACAGCTTTTTGGAGTATGTAAATTACAGGACATGTTTTGGTAAAACGAGTTTGGCAGCAATGAGCCCCATGTGTGAAAACATCCTCCAATAAACACACAGTCAGCACATAAGTCCTATGCGGGAATTGAACCCACAACCTTGATCTTCCCGCAAGCAACACCACAGCCTCATGCTCCTACTCAATGAGACACCTGGCTGTGTTCCCAGTGACCAGACACTGTCTGGCCTAGACACACATTCCTCTGTTGATTCACTTCCTAGCAGCTTCAGTACACTCACACAGGCAAACCCAAAACAAGACTCCAAGGAACCCACTATAGTCTGCTATAGTCTCCAGTAGATCTAGATAAGTATATCCTTCATTATAACGCAGCTCAGGACCTACAGGTTTACTAACACATTAATATATGCAGAAAACCCCTGAATGATTTAGTCCTATGCTCAGCAAAACAACAGGTCAATGGTTGACCACAAGTGGAAAGCTAACTGTACTCCCAGCCTTGTTCCAATGGCGCAAACGTTGAAAGTAAAATAAAAGAGATAAGAGTAATACATATGAAAGAAAATCACAATGACTGTCATGTAAATGTCCACCATGGCAAAGATCATCCACCGTTTGGTTGTAGGTTGCTACAGCTCCATTCCTCTGGGACAAGTCCAAGGAACATCCATAATCATCCAAGAGCAAAAGCAAGAGTCACAGTAGAATGTGGACAATCCAATGCAACAACACCAACATGGACTTAACAGTCGGTCGTTCAGTTACATGGCAGCATCACAGATGGAAGCAGTCGTATAGTAAGTTTCAAAGATGTCCAGCAAAATGATGGCTAGAAGCTAGATTGTATATGACTATTTTTATTGAACTGGAATTGAGCAGACAATAGTACAGGCAAGATATATATTGAAGAGGATATCATATTTAGAAAGAATATGTTCAGTGATGCTGACAGGGTAACATTGTCCCGGACCCAGGCCTCGGGGGGGCCATTTGGTTGGCTTAAATATAATGATTTATTAGTCAGTCAATCTTGGTATTTAGTACTACCTAGCTAAAACATTAAAATAATAAACGTTTATGACCTGTTTTATTAACAGTAATAGCTATTTATTATATTTAATCATATTTCTTTGGCCCATGGTTTGGGTCCTAAATGTTCATTTTTTCCCGGGCCCAGGAATTCCTGTCAGCGTCCCTGAATATGATAGTCTGTCACCATTTACCAAAATCAAAAAGAGGCTATTTTCAATGTGGTAGACGTTCATTTGAACAACACCCCACCAGACAGGGACAAATGTGTTGGGATACAGAGCAAGAGGCAGACTGGGTGAACCTCTGGAGTAATGCTCGCATCCACAGTCCAACCCGGAGCTGACACATTGGTTTTCTGCACAGGGAGGCTTTGAATTACAACCTAGGTCGTAAACGTGGTGAATCTGATCAAGAGGAGATCTCTAAAAACCAGGCTGGTCCAACAGCCTCGCCAGGATATGGGAGTGGACCATGATTACCTGCTACGGGGGTGTCCAGTGGGAGGGTGCTGCTGGAGAGACTGTGGGTTAGGAGGGAGAAGGTTCTGGCCTATCTGGATGTAGAGTACAGAAACCTTGAAGACCCGTTTGTTCTTACACAAGTTGGCTAATCTGACTAACCAGGTGGACTTTTTGTGAAAGCTCAGTGAGTTGAACACAAGGCTCCAGGGCAAGGAATCAACAAATTCTGCTTGGCCGAGAAAGCAAGGAGATGTTCTGCTCCAGTTTGGCACCACATGCCTGTACGAGACAGGGTCCTCAATAAGTACAGAAACAGCCATAATACAGAGCACGACTTCAAGGTTGACAGTCAGAACCAAAGCCCAGAATAGACCCACTTGTTAAAATATTCAATGAGTCCCACACCTCTCATTTGGACTGTGTGTATGTGCTTGTGTGTGTGTGTGTGTGTGTATGTGCTTGTGTGTGTGTGTGTGTGTGTGTATGTGCTTGTGTGTGTGTGTGTGTGTGTGTGTGT
>JACXGJ010010272.1:0-12594 GCA_016801105.1 Esox niger | reverse complement strand
ATATTACCTTAGCCAACATACCACGCACAATATAACCTTAGCCAACATACCATGCAGAATATTACCTTAGCCAACATACCATGCAGAATATTACCTTAGCCAACATACCACGCACAATATGAAGCTGTAGAAATCTGTAGAAATCTTAACAGTTACAAAACAGTTCAATATTGTTCCCTAATCAAGATGTTCTATCATTTCCATCAGAACCCAATTATATTGTTTAGGTTTAGGAAGGATTTTCAGGGAAAATCTAATTTCCCTCTGAGAAACATGCAATTCTCCAATATGTTGTTATTTTCTGCCTAATTATCACAATCTGATATTTCTACAGATGAACAGAGCAGACCATCCGGGCTCATTTCATTGTTTCTCATTCGGCATGTGCGCCGCACAGGATTTTGTTTCCATTCCGTCAATCAGTCTTACTCCTGTGTGCATGGTGATATTAAAGCAGTACGTGACAGAGTGTACAGTATATTGTCTGCAATGCCAATTATGAAGAATGAAGATGATATTTAAGAAGTAAATCAGTGGACAATCCTGTTCCAAAGCACCACAAGCAGTCTTACGAATTAAACTGTACCGGGCATAGCCACGAGAAAGTGTGCAGCAGCGAAGCGTTGGCCAGAACACCAGCTGTCACAAGGCTGTTCATGGAGTTTGATTTCGGATAATATTTATAAAGAGGGTTGACTTGTTCTTAGAACGCCACAACTTAAAATGTTTGGAGTGTTACCTGGTTAATAGATCACGGAAACCCACGGGACACAACAGAGGTGCAAAAAGTCTCATCTCATCTTCATCCGCTTATCCAGTATCAGGTCGTGGGGCCAGCAGCTCCAGCAGGGGACCGTATACTACCCTTTCCACATTTGCCAGATCTGACTGGGGGATCCCGAGGTGTTCCCAGGCCAGTGTTGAAATATAATCTCTCCACCTAGTCCTGGGCCTACCCCGAGGTCTCCTCCCAGTTGGATGTGCCTGGAACACCTCCCTAGGGAGACGTCCTGGGGGCACCCTTGCCAGATGCTCAAACCACCTCAACTGGCTCCTTTCAATGCCAAGGAGCAGCGGTTCTACTCACGGATGACTGAGCTTCTCACCCTCTCATCTCTAAGGGAAACGCCAGCCACCCTTCTGAGAACTCATTTCAGTCGCTTGTACCCGCAATCTAGTTATGTCGGTCATGACCCAGCATTCATGACCATAGGTGAGGGTAGGAACGTAAATTGACCGGTGTATCGAGAGCTTTGCCTTCCGGCTTAGCTCTCTTTTCGTCACAATGGTGCGGTAAAGCGAATGCACGAATGGTCCCCCCACGATCCTGAGATGCTTGAACTCCTTTACTTGGGCTAACGCGGTGATAAATGTACAAAGTAAAAGTACTAAACTACCAACAAAGGGGAGGTCACAGGTTATTTATGAAATCCTTATACCAGTTAGATATCACACAAAACCGTTTGACTGTCGGTGAGGATTTGCAGCCTCTTAATTCGTGCACAACCAAGTTGTTTTATATTGTACTTTTTAGACCTCAGGACACCAGGATCTTTTTCTCCGCCACAGCTTATTGTCTAATGTGTTGGGAAAGTGGCCGGAGTAGCTGATTTGTGTCAGAAGTTATGTTGTTTACAGTGAATAGAAAGTTGGAAGCTCTGCTTTACTTCAGTTAGCTTTGACGTGAGGGAAAGGCAGCTTGACAAACTGAGGTGATGGTGGTTCCAGCACTTTGGGTTTTCCCTTCCAGAAAGACACTCAAAAGACACAGACACATGCTTTCAGGGAAATTGTGGCGTGCTACATAGCCGTGGAAGGTAGACTGTTGACTGATGATGGTTTTTAGCATTTGGCCCGTTAGCCCTAGAAACCAAGTAATGTCACCATCTCAGGGCAAACAGACGGAGCTGTGAGAACTGGCAACGCCGTCACTGCCCCTGGCCCTGTCAGCTCCGCAGCCCACAGAGATCAAGGGGACGGGAGAAAGGAATAAAGAGAATACGGGAGAATGGAGAAAAGAGCAGACGGGAGGGTGAAGGAGACCCAGAGCCACAGCTCAGGGAGGGCCAGCCAAATTACAAATCACTTAATTGTAAGCAGAAAGACGGGGTCCTGGAAAGACGGGGCCCTGGAAAGACGGGGCCCTGGAAAGACGGGGCCCTGGAAAGACGGGGCCCTGGAAAGACCTGGACACAGTACTGCATGGGAGCCTTTCCACTCTAGATTTCACTGGAGGGGAATTAGCCTTTAAAACAACACCGTGAGATGACGCTGGTGAAAGATGGCGTCGAAACGACGATAGGTATTATAGTACAAGGACACAGTCCGTGGAATAGTGGTGACTGGACGCACCACCAGGGTCATGGTTGCGAAGATGAAAGATCGATGGATTGTTCAAAAGGTCACTATTGGCTTTGAACCAGTGGCTGAGGTCAGAGGTCAGGGGAAAGGAAACCCCATGGACTTTTGTGGTGTAATTCTCACCTTCCTAGCGGGACCCATCTTTAGCCCGACGGTGAAAGAGACAAAAGGTACATTAGGTACGTCTGATGACGGGCTGTATGACAGTGGATGTGTGTGTGTGTGTGTGTGTGTGTGTAAACTGTGATAACAGGGACTCACCTGAATCATAACCAAAAAACGCCAGCCTGTCTGAAAGGCAGGATAGTCCCTCTTGTTTAGCTCCCATGGGTTATTGGTTGTTAGACTGCGAGCCAGTTGCTGTCACCCAAGCCGACTGACACAGAGCTGCGTGCACGCTCACACACACACGCACACGCACACAGACACACACCAACAACAACAACAACATGGATTCCACTGACAGAAGAAGCACATGCAAGGCTCTAGTCTGAGAAGCAGTGTGTGTGTGTGTGTGTGTGTGTGTGTGTGTGTGTGTTATTGGAGATAGGCTGAGATGGAGAAGAGCAGAGCAGCAGTACCATGGAAATAGCAGCTGGATTCCTCCCTTCACTACTCCATTTTACCGGGTATCATAAAAGACATCCTCACGATAACAACAGACTGAGCAAACTCCATTCAAACACGGCTGGCAGAGAGGTGAGGGAGGGCTGACCCGTAAGTTGGGAGGTCTACATTTGACCAGGTGCAGTTCCTGTGTATCACAGCACATGCCTTCATATGAGCACAGACGGATGTCAAAGCATGAACCCAGTTGAACCCAGTTACTCTGGAAAACGTGAAACTGGGATATCCGGAAATTCACATTTCCTGAGGTACATAATATAGAGAGGTATTTTCCACATTCTATTAGAACATTACATTTGGCTGTTCATTTGTGTGTGGGCTTTCTTCACATTTCTGTAAATGCTGGAAATGTACAGGGAGTGCCAGGGACATTGTACTGATAAAACGGGACGTGTGTTTTTATAATCTCTAGCCTCCGTCAATCCCGGAAAGTCCTGCAGCTTCCACTAGGAACCGTCTGTCCTCCACGTGCAACCGAGCCTGTGGATGGTGTATCACATCATCAGACCCAACAGAACCACACCGCGCCTCCACGTCTTTCTTACCCTGACCTTTCCAGGGCATGTCCAGTTACGACTCTACATACAGCTTGCCGTGACTTAGCCTGGCTCAAATTAGTGCATTCGTGCCCTTGAGCGTGTACCAGTAGGCCTGCTCCGGCAGAGACCCAAAACATCTGGAGGGCGATTGGAGGACGGATGCTTTAACATTTCTGTCTCGCCCCTCCGAGGACGGGAAACGATGGGAGTGCAAGCACAACTCGTTCCCGCAGAGCAGGAAATCATCCTCCATGACGTCCCTACTTGCCGTGGGGGAGGGGGGGCTTTACTGTAACCTCTGCTGAGCTCCCCATGGCCATCGGTAATGCATGACAGCACGGCGGCCATAGACAACGAACTGACACATCTCTGGGTTTGGTACAGTGTCGCCAGTGACTCCTCCCTGGTCCGAGCCAGTGTTCTCTGAACGGTGCGATGCGGGTGGTTGACGGGAGGCGTTCTTTTGGAATGGCCCAGTCCCAGACACGGATTTGCGGCTGCGTCACGCCCAATCCGGAGGCTGCAGTCCGACGAACAAAATGCTATAACCAAGGGCCACAAGAGCGGGAGACAGGATGCCCAAAAATGTGTGTTGCCTTTGGCGTGAAGTCGGCAAACCACCCTGGAAAGGAACAACGGGAGATATCACACCCGACTGTATGGCTGTCTGTGGGGATTTGCAGCCTCATGGGATGAACCCAGTTCTTAATTTGAACCAGATATTGCCAGACAAACACCGACACCCGCTGTGTCCAGGTGGAGTCCATTCAGTCATTCTCACACCTAAATCCCCCTACCCCTACCCCAACCCACCTAACCAACCCAGAAATTGTTTCCTGACAGGTATTTTGTAAAGCAACGGTATTGTCACAGCTTGGTTACACAAACATAACAGACCCAGGCGGTGTTCCAGCTTGACATTCCCACACGTATGTTGTATTAACGTGTGAAAGACCAACGTGAGTCGTCATTCACGACTGAAGAATATCAGATGGGCCCTTCCCTGCTGCGTGACACAACGCCACATGTGTTTCCCCAAAAGCGAACGCAAGTCGTTTGATGAGACCCAAGTATAGGCCACATACATGCGCACGCCGGTTGTCAAGAATCCCAGGATGGAATATTTCCGTTTGAGGCCCCCCCCCGTGTGAAATAGCAGTATCACAATAGCACACCCCCCACCCGCACAGTGATAAAAGAATTATCAGTTTCCTAAAAACAACTTCAGTGCTGTCTGAGTGGGCATCTTACCAGACAGCAGGGTTAGGGAGACGGGTGGAATTCACAAGTGAGCTATTTCAAGTCTTTACAGGCTGTTGGGCAGGGAGGAGGACCTCTGGGTTTCATAACCACCGATCCTGGACTGAGAAATGTGATGTAACGTGTCAATATTTCAAACCGCCCTCTTTAGGCCCCGGACAAAGAGGAGAGATAGAGAGAAAGAAGTAGGTCTCTGACTCTTAACTTTAATGTGAAAGGGCGACCAAGGTTAAGAAAATGATAAGCTGTCTGTGTACCGTGTAACACCTCTGGAAGAAAAGTCATCTTGAAAAAGCTTGACTTTGAAAAACCTCTCAGAGGTTGCTCTTCCTTTTCATTAGGTCATAAAGTCAGAGTTGCACAAAGACAGGGCATCTAATATTTGCTTTATAGTGACCAGGGGAGAGCTAGCCTCAGTGCCATCCATCTAGTATCTCCATCTTAGCATGGGACTTCATTACACATCTAGAGGAAGCCATGTTTAGAATCATTACATCTAACAGAGCAGGTGAACCCAGGTGAAGAGAAGGTAAAACGGGGCTAATTAGTGTCCTTGGGAGAAGAGGGCTGTAGCGGGGTCAAAAATACCCAGAGACACCGTCAGGTCCTAGGTTTGACCTCTGGTTTGGAAGCTGAAATCAACTGTTAAGGAACATATAAACATATAAAAAGGATATAAAAAAGAATCACATGACACATTTTAAAATAGATCCGGTCCATCCACTGTTATGGACTCTTACCTAACATAACCTCACTGATAAGATTGAGAAGAGACATTGACAAGGGGTACTCAGACACGAGCTTCCGCTCTAGCTAAAATGCTCCATGGGCCAAAGGCGTGTTGGACAAGCATATATGCGGTGGGCTTTGGCTGTTTGGGCCAGACTCGACAGTGAGCTTAGAGCTTCAGACTCGTCTATGCCTAAGGATATTTGGGTTTGACTGACTTCCCTGAGAACAAAAGAAGCATCGGATCAAGAGAAAAGTTATGTAAAGTAGAGATGTAACAGACGGATCTCGGAATGCTTGTTGTTTTGGAGTGTACATTTTTTAAGCATTAAAAAAATTCTCAAATATCTCTGTGGGCAAGTAAGTTGCGTAACCCTTTTGGATTTGTAAACAGGGGGCATCATATTGTGCCGGAAAGACCAAAGTACATCAAGCGAACGTATCTAGTCACAGCCGTTTGAAAAGCACTGAAAAATATTAGCTTAGCTGCTTTACAAATTTCTATGAAGAAACTCCAGGTGTTTTGGTAAGTAGACCAGAGTAAAAAGCTCAACAGGACCTTTTTCCCTTTTTAAAAAACTATTTCCACACAAAAACCACTCTACTATAAGCCTGAACTACACCCACAGCATGGACCTCATAGAAATCCCAGCCATCTTCAACATAGATCTGAGGATTTGCGAGACTTCAACCTTGGCTGCATCCATTCCCATGTCAGTTCCTTGAATTAAGGACACAGAGAGAGTCACCGAAAGAATAAAAGAACCAGGAACAATGAGACAGAATGAGACAAAGAAAAAAGCAGAGCAAGGGACAAAGAGAGGCAGAGAGAGAAGCAGAGAGAGAGAGAGAGAGACAGGCAGAGAGAGAAAGAGAGGGGCAGAGAGAGAGGCAGAGAGAGAGAGAGAGAGAGAGAGAGAGAGAGAGAAATAGAGCGAGCAAGAGTGAGAGACAGAGAAATGGAGACACACATATAGAGAGCTGCTTCAGTTGCACAGGATCCAGTAGAATTACCAGAGATCCAGCCCGATCCTTTCGGAATTAGAAGGGCTCCGGGAGGTCCCAAACGGGTGAAGAGGGATCCAGAGGACCAGGCAGTATTGCCAGACTGGACCAGACAGCCGTCTGAGAGGGTTAGTTGGACTGGCTGGTTCTAGGTCAGGTCAGAGACTGACAGGAATGCCAACAATGTACAACACAAACACGTGTCTCCTATTACCTTCAAGTGGCCCACTGGAGTCCAATCAGGAGCCCCAGGGGCCAGGGTGCGTGTCCCGAATCACACCCTACTCCCTACATAGTGCGCTGTCTTTCACCAGAGCCAATGGGTGCCCTGAATAAAGGACATGAAGTCTACATTTGGGGCCTAGTTAACTGGTATGTTAAAAAGCAATCTGGGGGGATGCTGTGGGCTCTGTGCTGAATCGCTACTCAGTTGAATCCTATGAGGTCGGGGTTCTGTGCTGAATCGTTACCCGGTTGAATCCCAAGAGGTCCAGGGCACTGTGCTGAATCGTTATTCGGTTGAATCCCATGAGGTCGGGGCTCTCTGCTGAATCGCTACCCGGTTGAATCCCATGAGGTCGGGGCTCTCTGCTGAATCGTTACCGAGTTGAATCCCATGAGGTCGGGACTCTGTGCTGAATCGTTACCCTGTGGAATCCCATGAGGTCAAAAGCAGTTCACAACGTAGGGACTAACTCGGTCTCGTATAGTACACATCTACCCTCAAGAACTTCTGTAACTGCTGTTCTTGGTGCTCTTTTGAACACGCACGATCCATGCGCACACGCACGTTTATTTATCTACTTTTTGATCCAAGTCTCCTATTTCTGAACCACAAACATAATCCCAGCCCTTACCTTAACCTAACCACTCTGGGGACATCTGGTCCACATATATCTCAGGAGACCTGGATCACTCACTACCATGCTCGCTCACACACACACACACACACACACACACACACAAGACGTTCATCCCAACTCCTTGCCAGTCCAGGCTTAAGGTTGCGATCCAGGAAGTAAATCACTTAACTCTGAGAGAAAATATAAGCAATCACAATCGGCGTCTGTTGATTTATTGTCCGCATTGCTGCCTGTCATTCCCTCTAACCTGGGGTCAGGACTGAGCTGTTGAAATGGATGAAGTTCCTCCCAGAGGAAAGATTCATTTCAGTTTGGATAAAGAGAGGTTCTTGTCTGCAGTGTTTTGAGTTGCATAAATACTTTGTCACAGTACGTCTATTAAATATTTAGTTGCTTTTTGAGGGTAAGACAACCATATATTTGTGAATTAATGACCGAAAGGCCTGTAGGAGGACTTCACAGGGGGGTCTGGGAAAAGTTCCACTGTGACATCTTAAACCCGATCACGCAGAGTTTACAGCATCTCTCTTTCATCCACGGTCCCTGAAAACAAAAGTCACATCTTTTCTCGGGTCTCACCAAACCAGCATCCCGGAGTGCTGCAACACTTTGTTTGACTTCCCTGGGAGAGATCTGTGTGCTTTCCTCTTTGTTTCCATGCGGTTGCCTCAGAGTACAATAGCCTTTCCAGCTTTCCGGGTTCAAATATCATTTAACATTTTTGAAAATACTTTGTGTTTTGCTTTAGTCTGTCTGGTGCGCCAGGTGGGCAGATTAAGAGGGCTTGAGACTATTTGCATTGGTTCCATCGCAACAGGCAGGTTGAATCAGGCAAATATTTTCGATGATCATAGCAATAGGATACTGTTCTGTAATCAATCAATACATCACAGACGCTAACATCAACACAAATGGGTGTGGAAGTGCTTCTAGGGGATCCGCACAGCGCTCAATGTTCTCCAGGAGGCAAAATCAAACATGGAGTGCTTGTATTTATCCTTGGAGAGTGGCATCCGAGATAAGCATTGGCCATTCTTGACGGCAAACCTGGAGCCTGTCTTAGGGAGAAGAGTCGACTGAAGAGCAGATCAACGGATCGCTGTGACAGCTAATTAAGGCCGATACGCTGACCAGGAGCCTGCTGCCTCAGAGAGGAGGAACCAAGGGATGATGGGAAAGGGGAAGAACTGGAACGATCAATTGATTAAGGGAGTAACATTACTTGTACTGAACCGCTGAGTCCTTCGTTGAGATCTACTTACTACTGCTGAGCTGGGTCCTTGTTCCACCTAGATGTGTAACTAACTGTGAGTCACTCTGGAGAAGAGCGTCCGCTGTACGTTTAAAATGTAAATCACCAGCGACCATTTTTTGCCCCCAAAATTAACAAATAAAAACAAATAATTCACAAAATGAAAATGTGATGCCGCATGGTATAAAACCTCACACAAACACGTTTGACAAAACAAATAAACTTAGCGGGATGGGGACAGAAACCACATCCCTACAGTGGAACCTGCTCTCAGCCAGCTCACTCTGAGAGTGAGGAGCCCGGTAAGATTCCAAACCAAGTTCTCTCAATACCTGGTTCATCGCGACCTCAACAAACCGAATGTGACTCATTTCTTTTGCCTGTTAATGTTTGTACATGTTAATGTTAATATTCACACAAATAAACTTACCTGGGGTTATGTCTGAAGGCCCATGATGTCATATTTCAAAGCCATTCTTCATTTCTGTCCCAGCCTGGATATAGCGTTGTCAGCTTTGACCAAATTCATTAATTGAAACCCTGCGACCTGATCTAGCAAAAGCTGCATTGCAAGCAGAAACTAACTTGAAAGCACATCAAACTAAGTTTAATAATCTGTCACTCCAAAATCGTATTTCTTTTACTGCAAACTGCCGAAGTAGCCACAGGAATTTGTTTATGCCAAACTGGCACCATTTCCCCTAGCCCCAGCATCTGTTGCTCAGCGATGATGTCATCAAGCAGAGGAAAAAAAAAAACAGGGAGCTGGTTGTTGAATCCCAAATTAACCCCTTCATACTCCAATCCTCCTTAAGCCCTCCATTTGGGCGTTCACACCTGCCCAAAGCTGAGGGAACGAAAATGACTGAGGGGTGTAGGGTACCGGAGTCAAACCGGTTCCACAGAGGGCAGAGGGTCTGTATGTATTCACTCTTACCTTACACCTGATTCATTCATTTGGTCACTAATTAAAAAGGAGCCAAGCATCGACTAGGCCCTCTGTGGAATAGATTTGATGGCTAATTAGACCTCCAGTGTCCCCTTGGAGCGAACATGCAATGACAAATCCTCACTTCTGCAAAGTGGAATCCATCGCACGGCACAGTCAAGTCAATGGATATGGGTGCCAAACAACATGAAACACCCCATTTGTTTCCATCTGATTCATATGTTTTAGTGCATACATCTATACAGAGCAATAAACCTGTACAATGCATGATAACTAACTTGTTTACACATTTACACATAGTCCATTCCTTATAGAACTTAAGAAGCACAGGACAAATCCTGGTTCAGACGGACCCTACGAAGTAGTTAGGGTTCATAGGTCATGTTTATATCATGAATGAATGCATGAATACATCTGGGCAATATCTCCAGCATCCGGGGTTAAGGGTAATTTGCAGACCAGCTTGGCAGGAACTTCCAACATGTTGGAAGATGTTTGGGAAGTATTTCTTTTTTGCACCGGGTGGGTTGTTGGTGAGGGTGGTTGGTAGGAGAATAGTTGTTCCTAGAGGACACAGACACACACACATTAATGCTCTGAAAACACGGTGCTTTATGTAATAAAGTAAACATGCATCACTCGTGTGGGTTTATTTAGTCGACTTAAATGCAGGGGCAGTGTATGAAAATGCAAATGAGGCCACAGCACGGGTCAAGGTCTCTCAGAGCTCCATTAGTCATCCCTGACTAACCCGTCACACTACCTTTCGCCTAACCTGCCACAGATGCTCACGGAAAGCTCTGAAGGAGAAAATATTAACAGTTTAATTGAATTAGGGAGTATTCCCTGCCAGTGTAGGAAATTGGGGTTACATAACAGCATACTGGAGGGTGCATGCTTAGGGCCCAGATGGTCTTCTGTGTGAGGAGTACTCTCAGTGGACGTGGGAGGCCTTGAGAAGTGGCCAACTGTCAACATTTTCACCTCAAATTGTAAGGGATTTTCAAAGACAGAAGTAATATAACAAGCCTGGCATCTGAGGTAAATTGAAATGGCCACGGAAAGAGTCAAAACCTCGGAGCACACCAAGTCAAACCAGCTGCTAAACCATAGTTTTGCATAGGTTTTTAAAGCTCCAGTCTTGTCCTCCTGTAGATTTGAGGAAACTTTGTTCAGAATCTCCCCGGTTCGGCCCAGCGCCCAAGGTCTGGCAGGAGTTGCATTCAGAATGTAAATAAACATGTCTTTTACTCCTACTCCTTTCTTCTTATCATTTTCTTATGCTGTCAGATTGACTCAGGGCCAGAGACCATCAGCTTCTTTAAATGACAAACAAAACATAACAGAGCATAGAGAGAAATAGATAAAGGTAAAATATAGGAAAGTGAGGTTTTATGCTGCTAGCTATTTTGTTTTTTTTGATAAGATCACGCTGCAAGTGTTGAAAAGTGAGCATTCCATTTCCTGGTCCATGAACTAACAAGGTGCCGAGTCTGATTAGTTTTACGCCTCTGTGTTATTAGTTTTATCGGCTCCTTGCCTGCCACTAAAATATGCTGCCTCTCTATTCCCCTAGAGCTTTCATTGGGAGAGCGATAGCATCTGGACTTGCTTAACCTCACCTTTCAGCTAGAAGCGAATTCTAGAGCCCTAAAACCTACAGAGGGTTTGTTCTAGGGTTTGGGCATCTGCAAGTAACAGAAAAGGGAGAGGCCAGGAAGCCTGGTAGTCAAGTGCGCTGGGCAAGTAAATTAAATGTTATTGGTTCTAATCCCAAGATAGACCAAACTCTGAGCAAGACAGTAAACTCTAATATCTCAGTTAACTTCCTTCTCAGTTAACTCTAAGAAGGAAAAAAGCAGTGGACACTAAAAGTATTTGGACAGATACGACAAAGTATGGCCCATGACTAATACACAGCACCATTTCCCTTGCATGCCTATAGACATCACGAGACAGTGGGTAGCTTCCCTGGTGATGTTTTGCCATGTCGTACCAGCACTGGAGCCTTCCGGTGTTTGTTTCTGGGCCTTTTTGCAGTCAGCTTTTCTTTTGGCTGTAAAAGACATGATCAATTGGATTGGCCAGTCAATAACTTTCCACATCGTGGCCCTGAATGAAACTGCTTGGCAGCTATGGCAGTACGTTTACAGGTAGTGGTTGACACATCAAGGCCTTCCTCCTGGAGACTGTTCCTGATCTGTCAGACAGTTGTTAGTTTTTCTTCACTTCATAAGGGTGATTAGTCACAGCACAGGTCTTACAAGGTCGTTTGATTTATTTTTCTTAATGAAGCAAAGCGTAGCACCCTGCTTGGGATCAATTTATTCACATCCATCTGCCTCATGCCTCAATTTCTTTGTTCCTCATGTCGTCGGGCTCTAGCCACAGGGCTCGTAATGCAAATCTTAGCTATCCTGGAATGAAGATCAAGACGACGACACCTCTACACTGCCTGCTCTAATGCTGCGCAAGCCACTGCACGTTAAAGAAACAGCCAAGTGGCTGCTGCAATCGTCAGGTATCGTCTTGATCCGCAACACAACCTGGAGGACTTTGGACTGCGACGGCTATGAGTCTTTCCAACCTGCTACTCCTGAGGTGTGGTCCAAGACTTCATGTCCTCCTAAGCTTAAATGGAGCAGGAGACAAAGAACATTTAGACAGTGCATTCCTTACATTAACAAGGAATTACAAAGGAGAAGGAGAACTGACCCTACTCCCCAGGCACAATAACATAACAGAACCTTGGGGCTGAGACAGGGGGGTCCAGTAACACTGTGGCCCTATTCGAGGGTAGCCCCGGACCAGGCCCAACAGGCAGGAGGTCAAAATCCATCCTTCTTTGAGCCTGAGAGAGAGATTGATTATTTTGAATGAAAGGTGTTGAATGAAAGTAATCTTTGAGTCTTTGACATCTGAAGGATCACAAGAGAATGATACTACTGAACTGTGTGTGTGTGTGTGTGTGTGTGTGTGTGTGTGTGTGTGTGTGTGTGTGTGTGTGTG
>JACXGJ010010271.1:0-22318 GCA_016801105.1 Esox niger | reverse complement strand
CCTCCCGGCCTTTCCTCACCCTCCCGGCCTTTCCTCACCCTCCCGGCCTTTCCTCACCCTCCCGGCCTTGCCTCACCCTCCCGGCCTTGCCTCACCCTCCCGGCCTTTCCTCTCAGCCTCCCGGCCTTTCCTCTCACCCTCCCGGCCTTTCCTCACCCTCCCGGCCTTTCCTCTCAGCCTCCCGGCCTTTCCTCACCCTCCCGGCCTTTCCTCACCCTCCCGGCCTTTCCTCACCCTCCCGGCCTTTCCTCACCCTCCCAGCCTTGCCTCTCACCCTCCCGGCTTGTCTCTGTGTTCCAGTGCTGGGGGCATAAAGATCAAATGGGTGGATGATACTCACGCCCTGGGTGTGTTCTCCAGTCAGTCGGCAGGTAAGGATGTCCAGTGTAACCAGTTAATTTGAGGAAGCCAGTTTTAGCAACTTGGTCATATTTGTTGATTCGCAATCCCGATTTGGGGTTTGCTGTTATTTGATCTGACATCAGAGTTGTTCTGTGTTTGTCTAGCCCTTGATGCTCTTTCCATGCGACACCCTCTCCTGAAGACACGGGCCCTCTCTAATGGGAGCAAGAAGGCCAAAGGGAAAGCCATTAGACATGCAGGTATTAGTCTGGTCTTTTCTCTGTGTTCAAAAGCGCTGACAAATCCACGGTTAAAGCGTATGTAATAGATTCATGGTATACCAGTGTCAAGGCACCAAGGCTGCAGCTTACTTCTCAGGGCGCTGATGGCAAACATTAAAGTTGTGTAGGTTTTAGGGATGTGGAAAATATGGAATACTTTATCTGGTCCCCACAAGAATAGAAACATTTGTGTATGTGTGTGTTTTTATGTGTTAAAGTGAGGTGTGTGCAATTCTATGTGATATTCTGTAAAAAAAAAAAAATACCGTAGTAAGTTTATACACTGTTTATAACCTGCACAGTGTATAAACCGCACCATTAATTTCATTGCTTTGTGTGCATACAAACCCGAGTATTAACTGCACCCATGTATTAAGAATTATGACTCGTACATACATTGTACATCGGTATTAAACATTGTCATTGGGTGCTACCAAAATTAATAGAATAAAATAATAAAATATATTTTTGAAAACGTGTAATGCCAATTATATCTTATCTGCTACATGGGTTTCTGAGACCTCTCCGTCATCAACCAATCATCTGTGAAAATGGTTGCCGCTGGAAACGGTATTAAAATGTCAACTTGTGTATTAACCGCTGTGGTTGAACATGATTTCAAAAGACCCTGTTTATGAATGGGAAACTACAGTAGAAACTTGGTATGGTGAAAAGACCAGAATCTGCTCTCCGGGGAAATGTTTTCATTTTGTTGCCGAACTATAAGCTGCGCTAATGTATGTGATTTGTAATTCCCAGAGTTTATCCAACCGGTGAAGGCGAGACCACAGACAGACTCTGTGGTGGCTCGGAGGATGGTGGCCAGGGCTCTTGGAATGCAGAAAGCACGTCCTCAACATTTCTGACTGCTACAGCTGCTGTGATCTGCTGCGGGTACCATTGTTCAAGACTACAGCAGGTGAGATGGCATGCAAGGTACACTTCCTGTCTCACAAAGCACATCACTGTCATCGGAATGACTCCGCTGCATCTTTGTACCACAATATACTGTGAATACTGTTTATAAATGCAATAACACACTAGTTTGCTTGTAAAGTGTTTATTTCCCAGAACTTATGTGCACACTGCTTTTCCATTCCACTGTGCATGGTCTAGGACAAACACTCAAAGAGCACCCTTGTAAAATAAAGGGCCCTGTATTATCACATACATAGGATGACACAATGCAAAGGTGCATTTCACAAATGTCACAACTTATGGAATAGAATAAAATGAACAGATAGGAGTCCCTGATGGTAATAATTTAATCAAAATCATGTTTGAAAAATGAACCAAACTAAATGTACTGTGCTAATAAGAAACCTAAATATATTCAAGTTGAGATTTGAAAAATGTTTATATATTAAGGGATGCAAGAAATTTAAACATGCAAGAATTCCAACATAAATTGCATAAATGACTCAAACTTCCTAATGTTTTTGGGGTCTATTTGGGTAAAGGTTTGTGTACAGTTGGTCTGGCAAGTCTGGCATTAATCCCTATTGCATCTTTAGGGCTGTACAAATGGATATATCTTAATAAAAAAAGAGAAGTATCTATGTTTTACCTAAGTGGCAGCTTTGTGGTGGTAATAGTGCTGCCTTATCCTTAATGATCACCATACCTCAGGAAATACACCTAAATATTTCTATTTACAAAGACTTCCAACTGAAATGTCACATCATAAATTGTCCTGAAACTGTACCAAATAGAAAGATTCCTTTCTAAATGTATTTATAAGTTAAAGAAATGTATATCAGTGGTAGTTCAACATTAGGCACTTATGTTGCTTTGAGAATATACAATATGTTTGCGTTCATTGATTAGTCACTGTGGCAGTTCATCTGCTTCTTAACTTTACTGTGCTATTGCAGAATAAGCTAACTTGCTGTGGGGTTTCCCAGGTAGACATATGCAGCGTTTCTGCTGGCACAGTAGCAGTTCTCAGAGTGAACACTAGAGCGAGCCAACAGACTTATGTAGAGGGACTATCAAAAGGCCACAGGAGAAAGTGGATGGACTAGAATGGAGCATTATAAAGCTAGTAATTCTCTACTTGCGCAAACGAATGTTCATAACAAATGCAAAATAACAGCAACGGCACATTGTCTCAACATGCAACATGTCAAATGACTCCTTTAAGTGTCAGAAAATATAAATTGCACCAGCGCACATCTGTACATTCAACATACGTTACTGAGATGGTTTAATCAGTTGAGATACAGAGGCGCTTCTTCAAGCTTGATATAAAACTATATACATAAACATGTCAACATCTTTATATCAGATGTCGGTACTGAGGTGTGATAGGCTTTTCCATGTAGAATCCAGCGTTAACAGGGGAGGAGGCAGAACACACCCTCTAGTGGTTGGTTAAGTCTTGCTGGTCGTTCTTACGTTTAAAAACAGTTCCTCATGTTCTTCGGATCAAATCCACCCACACTACCTATGTCCCAACTGGTTATTCACAAGGCCTGGGAAAGAGGATTCCTCTGACTCAGAGCTCATTGAGCCACCTGAAGAGAAACATATGGAACATTAAAGATCTACTATTTATTATAGGAACAGTTGACATAGAATATGCTTTTTTAAATGATTAATTGGTCCTGGTTGTGTGCCTGTATGGTTTTATAAAATTGATCATGTATAATACGGGCAGGAAACTCAACCAGTATGTATATGTGATGTGCTGGTTGCCCACTTTGCTCCAGTGAGATCCTTTCCCAGTCTTGTGTTCAATAATAGAAATACTCCCCAAGCCTCCTCTCTTGGATCTGATTGTTTCCGTAATTTTTTTCTTTACTGGACTACAGAACGACATGTCCTTGCCAATAAATACTTAACAGACCACTTACGCTCTATGGTTTTTTCCTTCACTGAGGTTCCCATTGATAAAGGAAAGGGTTGCTATTTTTTATCCTGGGAACTTTTTTCAAATGATCTATCCTAATCCTGGACTGGGGATAAATTCCTAAAAAATAATTTGTACAGTTTTCAGAGGTTATGATTTTTTGTAAACAATAAATGTTGGCAACAAGGTTCGTTTTGGCTCAGTTTTTTCAGGATTTCCCCATTCACTTTTATTGTAGCCAGGAGAGGCTTCCTTTAAAAAAAATAGTAAACTCTTAAAACTGTATTAATTCCAAAAATGTCTCCAGAGTCCAGGATTAGGCTCAATAATCTGAAAAGGGATCATAAATAGTAAGCCTTTCCTTTAATGCCTGATTCCCACTGTAGGAGACATCCTAACCCTACTGGCCTGGTCTGGATCATCATGGTTTCAACAGCAGTGATGGATGCCTGCCTGCCCAGCTCGGCCTGTTTTAACCCGTTACTGTAACTCAGCCTTCAGTGTGAAAGGGAATTCCTCTGTGGAGTGGACGGTGTACAGTTCTTTACTCTTTTTAAATACCATTTAAATGTATTTAGCTTAGTTGTGATGCATCCATACATACCCATACACCACCTGATGGATGATATCTATTTTAACTTCATAATAAGCGCCATCATGAAAGGTCTCCTTGTATTAGGGTTCAGTTTTAAGACAAGGTTGTCATCTCTTATGCCATCTTTATTTTCGCTAATACTGTTTGATTATTAAGGTTCTGTTTACTGTATAAAACTCCGGTTTTCTAACAACCCAGCAGTGGGCAATTGTTGAGAATTGGCTGTCCAGTTTGTAGGAGGAACCTTAAAGCACAGCTTTTATTCAAATTCCCTTCTTGAATATGTTTGTATGTAATCAGTAAATTCCAATTGTTCAAATTTTGCAAATGTGTTTTTACCCAGTAATGAATGAGAGCCTTTTAATTTATACATTGATGAAATGGCTGTGAACTAAGCATCATGTTGTATACTTCGTCTCCATTGTTTTAACATCTCACCTATGTGACAGTTGTAGGTCCATATCCTGTGTCCATCGTATCGACACCTGCACTTCAGAATGTTGTTGGTATAGTCAGACTCGGCTACCTCATAGTTGGGGTTGATCACAACCTGGACATAGAAAGGACTTATTAAAGATGTAATTAGATACTTTTGCTATGATAAAACCCATTTGTGGTGAAATTCTTACCATTATAAAATCATGGGAAAATGACAAGCTGAATGAAAAATGTGTATTCCATTTAAATAAACTGACCCCTGGAAAGAGAATTGTTGGGCAACTGTGACTACTCTCAGGTGACTGTATTATTATATTCTCCTTTTGGTTTGGCACTTTGCTCATATATAATATTTTATTAACCAGATAATTGGATTCCTGAATGATTGACTTATTGCTGTAGTATATGTGACCTTATTTTTAGGTTATGACAACTTTTACTGCTCTAATTGTGTTATCACACATTTCGGAGGTTTGTGATATATAAGCAATATACCAAGACTAAGGGCTGTGACCAGGCACTCAGTGAGGCATCATGCCCAAGAACAGGTCTTAGTTGTGGTATATTAGCCCATATCCTACACCTTATATAGAATAATATATATAAACCAATCAGCCATAACATTATAACCACCTGCCAAATATTGTGTAGGTCCCCCTTTTGCAGCCAAAACCTCCCTGACCAGTCGGGCTTGGACTCCACAAGACCTCTGAAGGTGTGGTGTGGTATCTAGCACCAAGACATTAGCAGCAGATCCTTTAGGTCTGATCCAGGTGGGGCCTCCATGGTTCGGGCCTGTTTGTCCATCATATCCCACGGATTATTGGATTGAGATCTGGGGAATTTGGTGGCCAAGTCAGCACATTAAACTCGCCGTTGTAATCCTCAAACCATTCCTGAACCATTTTTGCTCTGTGGCTGGGTGCATTATCCGACAGAAAGAACCCAATACCATCAGGGAATACCATTGCCATGAAAGGATACACATGGTCTGCAACAATGCTCAGGTAGGTGGTACGTGGCAAAGTAACATCCACATGAAGGGCAGGACCCAAGCTTTCCCAGCAGAACATTGCCCAAAGCATCACACTGCCTTTGCTGGCTTGCCTGCTTCCCATAGTACATTCTGGAACCATGTGTTCTCCAGGTAAGCAACGGTGCGGCCATCCAGGTGATGTAAAAGAAAACGGGATTCATCAGACCAGGCCACCTTCCATTGCTCTGAGGTCCAGTTCTAATGCTCACGTGCCTATTGTAGGCACTTTCTGTAGTGGACAGAGGTCTGCATGGGCATCCTGAATGGTCTGCGACTACGCAGCCCCATACACAACATACTCTGATGCACTGTGTGTTCTGACACCTTTATATCAGGACCAGCATCATCTTATGCAATTTAAGCTACAATAACTCATGTGTTGGATCAGACCACACAGGCCAGCCTTCGCGCCCCATGTGCATCAGTGAGCCTTGGCTCTCCATGACCCTGTTGCTGGTTCACCGCTTTTCCTTCCTTGGACAACTTTTGATAGGTATTGACCATTGCAGACTGGGAATACCCAAGAAGGGCTGCAGTTTTGAAGATGCTCTGACCAACACAATTTAGTCAAAGTTGCTCAGATCCTTAGGCTTGCCCTTTTTCACTGCTTCTAACACATCAACTTTGAGGACAAAATATTAATTTGCTGCCTAATTTGTCCCACCCACTGACCTGTGCCATGATAACAATATTATCAGTGTTATTCACCTCACCTGTCAGTGATCATAATGTAATGGCTGATCTGTGTGATATGTTATTGCCATTTTAAATTGAAAGTTTTTTGATAGCAAATACAATTGTCACCTGGAATATGTAGTCTCCTGGTATAACATCTGTGACATCTATCCACTGACAGTCAATGTCATGTCTGTACGTGTCCCAGCAGCCAACAGTGATGCCCTGCTGCCCGAAGTTGGCACACTCATACCTCTTCTCAATACCTGCCCGGCAACAACAGTTACGATACCATTTGTTAGAGCATAGAACCTGGAACATGGTCATGAGTTGTTTCCACAGGTAGCAGTTTATCAATAGTTTCTCCCATCAACGTCTCCTTACCCTCTTCACACTGGGTGTCCTCTAGACAGAAGCTGGCCTTGTGTCCCTCTGCCACCTTGGTGCCGTTGAGGCTCAGCAGGTCGTAGTGGGTGAACACCTCCATGCTGTGGTAATGTCTGGACAGGCAGGTAGTCATTGTCATGAACAAGCTCACCACCTACCATCTCACCGGACTGCAAGTAATGACAACCTCCAGAGGACCCGTGACACTCAAAGACATCCTGCTCATGCTTTACATGCCATCGTCCAACTGCTTTAATCAAAGCTTTCTCCATTTCTGAATGACTAAACTGAAGGACACAGGGATTCATACTCCACATTGCTTTACCTGTGGCATTCGTGCCAGATCCAGGAGTGGTGCGCGGCCCGGGGGCGGAAGTCCGACTGTCCGTTGTTGTGGATCTGGGAGGAGAAGCGCAGCAGGCGGCGGTAGGACGATTGGGTGGCGGTTGCGGCGCTGCTGGACAGACAGTTCTCCTCATTGGCACACTGCAACACGTACATGGGCCGGTCCTCTAGGTAGGTGGTGTGTTCCACCACTTGGGCGTTCAGAACCAAGTCTGGGGCCGCTGCACACCAAGGTGGGAGAGGCTCTCAATACAGGGTCCAACTATCTGACCCTTATATTCTGGTTTCAAATAGGATTTTTTTTCAACACTCTTAATAACAAAAGACCCTTGTGCTCTTTAACACATTTAAAATAAGAATCCAAATGCAATTGACCACCAGTTCCTGATAATCTTAATTATTACTAATCATCTAACGATAGTGGCCTGAACTGTGTTCCTAAAGTGGTGCCTTCAGGACTCACGTAAGGGCCAGGAGGTAGGCGGTCTTATTCACAGATGGTAGCCATAAATAATCACTTACTCTCAGAGCAGGAGACTCCAGCAGCGAAACGGCCACCCCCTTTGGGACACCGGAGGTGTTTCCCATGATGAAGACACTGGTTCAAGGTCAGCTCCGTCCCGGAGCACCTGACCCCGCTCATCACCACGTCATCAGCACTCACGTCTCCGGGCCAGTACCAGGTCTCCTAGTACAAACAATAACAGAGTGATCAAACAACACGTATGTCCAGCTTCAGTTCTCCAAACCAAAAGCGGGTGAACCTTAACCACCTTGCTACCAGAGGATTCTCTATTGCACGTCGGCTGAATAAGGCCAAGACCATATGGAGCATATGCCTTGTAGAGCTCTGTTAATTACCTAGTGAGGCACCCTATGCAGTCTTTACATTTTCTGCAATACAACTAACTATTTGTTTACCGATGCCCTGGCTTTGGTCACATCCAATACAACACATAGCTTAGCCCTCGGTACTGTCGTGGCATCAGCGTCATGTTATGAATGTGCTTGTTATTTGGCAGGGACTTGTTGGAGTTGGTTCCATCAGAAATGAAGAAAGTTGGGAAAGCCTGTCTGCTTATTCTTTTTCCCAAATTGATAACTACCCAATACAACTACACCAAAAAGCTTTTTTTCTTGCCATCCTCCTATAAAGGACAGTGCTATACAGAGCTACTGATATCGGCTGACTATAACAGATTTTGAGTTTCCATGTTTAAAGTCATTTCTTGTTTCTAATTCAGTAGTGTGAGAGAATTTGTCTGGGTCTGAATATTTATCAAAGCAAAGCACTATAAAAAATATACATTTTTAGATTATTCTTTTATTGTAAATTAGTATTAAATCAATCCATTGTTTTCCTTTTTTAGCATATATTCATTAGGCTATTTTCTTATGTGGTAGATTTTTTGTTTTCTAGATTTCTGATGACAAGGCTTTATGAAGTAGGAAAGATCCTAATGGAAAACAAGTGTCCCTGTCTGGTAAATGTTCCTATCTTTTGCTGTAAAATGCATCAATATTTAAAGAGACAGTGGGCGAGTCGGTGAAAGTCTATTCCATGTCCTCATGGAACAGAATGCCTTATTATAATGAGTCATCTGCATGTTTCTGTGCTATATCAAAGCCTTGGGAAAACTCCTGTAAAACACATTCCTTGTGGGATCTCCCACGACAGAAGCAGGGGTGGGCAGCATGGACATCCCCCGTCTATGGAATGGAGTTTTAGTGTGCTATCATATATTCCATCTGTGTGGCTGTCTGCAGAAACACTTAGTCTGCATTGCAAATAGTACCCTATTTCCTACATAATCCTCTATTGACCAGGGCCCATAGGAATAATAGAAGTGCGCTATTTAGGGAACAGGGAGCCATTTGGGACATAGGCGCAGAGCAGTTTTTTGGGAAAAAGGCAGCAGGGCAGGAAGTTGTGTTTTTCATGATAGACTGTTGTGTACTCCGCTGTTCCCCATCTGGTATCACAGACTGCTGCTGGCTCTGCTGTCTGCACCAGCAGGCTTTAGTATGAGAAAACACAACTGGACCTCTGTTTGTGTCTGTTTGTATCCCCAAACACATAATGACAATCTTATTTAAACTGCTAATAAAAGGCACATTATTACCCAATCACCAAAATCATCCTTTATTATACAATTAAAGTCGAGTTTTATCAGACCAGTCCTTTGTCCACTCATAAATCTTGTATTCCCATCAACTCAGTTCTTCCATGATTCATAAATACTTTCCAGACTTCTATCACCAAGCACTTGTTAGTCACAACACCAAATCTCCCTAATGGAAACACTAATAAGACTGGTAAGTCAGTTAAATGTACCTAGGGTATACAGTTGGCTGCTGGTGGGCAAACTGAACTTCAAAGAGCAACAAAGGCTCCCCGTTGATAAGAGTATACTGTTCACAAACACCCTAGAGCCACATATGCGTACATGTTAATGTTTCCCAAGCTAGCTGTAGAAGAGGCCCCGTGCCAGGATTTTCTCTCCCGGGGCTAAGGGGGAGCTTGACCAATACATGGGGGGCCTGAGAAAATTGTTGATTTTCATGATATCAGAATAATAAGGAAGTTCTCGTTTTTAAAAGACTAAAATGATTGAGGGTGTTGAACTGGGGATAAGGAGATCTGTGGTGTAGCTATGGCTCCCCTAGCCCTGTGTAGTGCCGTGCCTGCTGTATACTCTCCTCACTCCGTCACTCCAGAGACTCAAAGGTCAAGGCTCTTTCACATTCCAGCTGTTGCTAGCTAACAACATTGTTTATGAACAATGTAATTAGCAACCAAGACATCACTATAACGGATTGGCGTATGGTGTATATGAGCCATATACACATATATATATATATATATATATATATATATATATATATATATATATATATATATATATATATACACAGATCCCGAAAAAATCCAGAGACCAATGTACCTTTTTCTTTCCTTTTTTCCAAAAAAGTCAAAAAGAAAGGTTTTAAGTGAGGAACAGAAGCATTTAATTTTTTGGAAATGAAAGAAAAAGGTGCAGTGGTCTCTTAATTTTTTCCCCAAGCTGTATATATGCACACATTATATATATATATATATATATATATATACTGACATACTGTATATATTGGAGGCCCACTGGAAACACAGGAGGAGCCAGTAACATACTTTTACACAGTATTATGGGTCTATACATGGCTATTTACCTACCATTCATAAAATAAACCAATGTTAGCTTGTGCGTTTCAGAGGCCCAATGGAAACATAGGCGGACCGAATGACATCTTTACTAGGTAATATACTGCTATACATGGCTGTTTCCCCAACATTCAGACAAAAAATCTAAAGTTGACACTTAACATGATGTAGATAACAGAAGAGTACAATATATGGCACAGTCGTTTTTATATGTGTATATATATATATATATATATATATATATATATATATATATTTTTTTTTTTTTGTTTTGTTTGTTTTGTCATTTTGCAACTCTTCAGTTGATGGACTGGCTGTTTGGTTGATGTGTGTGAACCCACCTGGAAGGCATTGCTGGCAAAACCCAGTCCCAGCTGCCGACACACGACGGTAGCCTCGATGGTGCCCCAGCTTTCACTGCAGACAGTACCCCACACCAACGACCCATTCTTCTCCGCCAGTACCTCCACGCGGCCTTCAAACGGATTACGGCCGCCGCTGAGACGCAGCTGCAGCCAGGGACAAAGCAACAGAGCGTATGCCCGTTATGACGGCAGCACCAGTGCACTTGTATTTCTTGTATTTTTATTGGAGAAATGGGGGAAAGACCGGAGCAGTTAGTGGGTCAGATTGAAAGTTTTCTAAGAACAGCAGCTTAGACGGCTGCCCCATCGTAGGTCACAGATGGAGGGTTTGTTATCAGACAAAATACCTCATTTTAAGAGGTGTTATATTCAGTCAGGGAAATATGTGTTTACAATATCATTCTGCTGAGGAAACTAAGATAGGCCACCAATCCTATATATGGCTGTTAAAGGTTTTCAGAGGTAATACATGAAAACTAAATTAAATGTTTGCCCATTCAGATGATAACAAACATTGTGGAAACGTTCATTGGCAAATGTTGAAATTAGTTATTTAACACACACTTATTCAATATTATACATTTTATAATACATCCATGACATTTTTGTGAATATTTTTTGTTGTGCTCTCTGTGGAAGCAAATACTACATGACATATACAACCCAGTTTCCAAAAACTTTGGGACGCTGTGTATAGTGTAAAGAAAACAATGCAAATCATTAAAACCCTGTATTCCCATATTTCTTTAAACGTGTTGCTGGGAAAAAAAATCCAAATGTGCATATATTTTTCAAAAAACAATAAACATTTTCAGTTTCAACATTTGATATGTTGTCTTTGTACTATTTTCTATTAAATACAGGGATACCTGATTTGCAATCTGTTTTTATTAGCATGTTATGCAGTTTCTCAACTTCTTTGGAAACAGGGTTGTATATAAATAATACATAACTACAATATTAGAACTATGAGAGTCAGTTCCATATTGTGGCCATGTACAGAACGTACTCTTTTCTTGAAGCCCATATCTGGAACATGACATCGAACAGCAGCGTCCTCCTCATGGCTGCAGCCCAGAGAATTTCTGTTGAAGTGGCACTCTGTCAGGGACTTTTCAAAACCAGAGCACTGCACCTCATTCATATGGACTGGACCCATCCCTACAATGGAAAAAATACCTGGCATTAGCTCTGTCCCAATCCATCACATAATATCATTCAATGGTTTCAATATTTTGAAAATGAACACCAGAGACAACTTGGAAAGAATTAACCTTTTTATCTTTCCCTTAGTAAAGAAGGGGTTTTCAATTTGAGTGATAACTAATTTCCTGCTGTGTCTGTCTCCAACATGTGGCTGGACTGGAACACTTACCTGGCAGTGTTTGCTCTACCTAGATTAATAGTAGTCTAAAACTGTTAAATTAAATCATACATAGAAATGACAGGGCGCTTCCTATGAGATTGGACTCTTAGCAGTGTTAAGAGTGGCATGACAATGGTTCACTTAAACTGGAGAAGACTTTGCCAGCACATACAAGGACATTTCCAATCACACCAACATCTCAACTGATGTCAGCACTGTGTTCACTAATTACACCAGTAACATGGTTGGCAGAATTTTATCAACCTCTACCGCCTCATACCAGATAACTGCCCTTCCTACAGAATAAACCCAAACCAGTCGATGAGGGAGAACGTGAGGACCAACTACGATTGGTCAATGATACGTCAGGACAGACTGGGAGATTTTCTCTTTCTTCACTTGCCGTACGTCCTTCATCCCTGAGGCTGTGGGAGATCACTCACAAAGGCATCGCTGAGAAGTTCTCTCATTGATGTGAGAAGGGAGGGAGCACAAATCCCTGCCGCGTCCGAAACGTGCATTCCCATCTTCCCGAGTTACATCCTATAGGACAGGAACTCAGTGATCTACTGAAGGATGATGCTGAACATTTTGGAAGAGTTTGTGTTTTACTCGTTCTAGGATGATGGTGTTGAACGCAGAGCAAAAGTCCACGAACAGTGTCAAACAATCTGGAGATGACCTCAACAAAGCCATTTCCAAAGCTTCGAAAATTGTTTCCAACTACTGCAAGTCGTTGGCTGTCCTGAAGGGAGACAGTTATCTGCAATTAGCCAGCTTTCACAAGGTGGGATCTCAGCTGAATTCCTTTGTTCTGTTCTCTGTTTAGATGAAGGCTGGACATTTTCACCACATTTTCCATGCACGAGTTGTGTCCTCATTGACACTGCGGACATAATAACCCTTTTTTTGAGGTTGCCACAGCTTCATTCATAAACTACAATATTGTCACAGCCAGTAACATAACTGGCACATTAAACTGACCCCCAGCAGCAAGCCAGTTGGAGTGCCTGTTTTGTTTCATGGAACAAAAAAATCACAGCTGTATGTCCAAACAACAAATTGAGGATTAGCTCATTGCATCATATCTTCCAACAACTACTGATCCTCACAAACTCTGGAACACACAGTCACACACACCCAACACTCAGCAGAGTTTTTACTGACAACCTACATGTCCCAGCATGCTCTGCAGCTGTGGAGCCATTCCAAGCATCAGAGTGCATATCTTCAGATGAGATAGCTGCCAAAAGTCCAACAAGCTTTTAAAAACTGATGTTGTTTTTTTATATAAAAGTATTTCCAAAACTGCTGACCATTTGTTGGTAAATGCAATTATTTATCCCAAGTTTGCAAAGAGTATTTTTAAATACATTCCAATATTTAAATACATCTTTAAAAAAAAATCAAAATACTTTTTTCTGTTTAATCGGACCGGAAAAAGGCAGTGAGCAGTGGGATGGATTCAAACTGATGCTGCAGCAGTACATATTAACCAGAGGTAGCAACCCAAACCGCAACCCCAGGTCTTGGTTACACAATATCTGAATTTTGGTTAACACAGACTTATAGGTAGATGGTAGTCGGTCTGCGATTTGCATCATAATAAATCACTGACTGCATATTCCATTTGAGTAGATGAATGCACTTGGTGGACATGTAGCCAACAGAGGATGTCTACCTTGTCCCAGCTTGCTTCCAGTTAGGGCCTCCTTGGCACTACCAAAGCCAAGCTCCCGACACACCACGGTGGCTGCCTTAAGGTTCCAGCTGTCATCACAGACGGTGCCCCATTCTCCGCTCTTCAGAACCTCCACTCGACCTTCTCCTATGTTTGGCCCGCCTCTCAAGCGCACCAGGGGTTGCTGCAGAAATCATTCATGGCATTAGCCTGACTGTTACTGAGAAACAAAAGTTTCCAATCAGATCGCACAGGTAAGAAACATTTCCAGATGGATATTGGATATTGACAGTACATACATAGAAAGCTAAACGGCACTGTTCTGCATCAAAGCTAATTGTAAATCAGAGAAAGAGCATTAACATCACAGTTTATTCTTTCTCATTCATCTAAAGCCTATGATTCATCAGTCTGAAGTGTTAGGACACAGTGTTCTGCAGCTGGAGCGTCTTCAGTTTAAAGGGTTAGTTTGTGATTTTCCTTCAAATAAATATAATTGACAACCCGCAGGAACTGTAGTATTTCATATTTTTCTCAACATCTGAATGCTTTCAGAATCAATGCAAGACACAAGGCCAGTGTCAGATCAACTCTAGGAACATCACATCTCTATCATAAGCACCCTTCAGCAAAGAGGCTTTATCACTTCTATACGTAATGACATGCTCCTTCTCTCTCACGGCAGAGTATCCAACCTACCTCCACTCTGTAGGCCTTGCTGAAGCCCAGGGCATGGCTGGGAGCGAAGGCACGTCCTGGGACACAGCTGACCACCACAGGCAAGCCCTTCTCACATGTGGCGTTCCCCTTAAGCTCCACTTTGTGGCCCAGCTTACACTCATGCAGGCTGGCCTCGTTCCCTGTGCAATTCACACCGAAACCCCAGTAGTTCTTCTTCCTCCGTTTGGCCAGCAGTCTGAAGAACGTAGAGACTGAATTGAACTGAGAAATTTTGACTTGAAAATGGAAGGAAACTAAGATGGATTAAATTAAATGTATTCAATTAAATTGGTTAATAGCTGTTTTTTTTAGGTTTCAGTCTGTGGAAGCTTTCTGTGAAATCGCAATCAGGGCTCCCTGAATAGTGTACTACATCTAACCAGGGTCTGCAGTGCTCTGGTCAAATAGGCTGCTATTTGGGATGCAGAACGGGGCTTTAATTAATACAGTATGTCCTGCATTTACAGAATTTCAGTGGTCTGAGCTCTGACACATCACAGAAGCTGACAGACTAACAGAAGTGAACACAAATGTTCACTACTTTATATTTTCAAAATGACATAATTTGTAGAATTGGACAACCAATTTTAGGTTAACTGTTTTGACAATGAGGATCATTTTGGGGATTGAGAGGGGACAGAGATGAGTCCGTAGTAATACTGCTTTCACATAGGATTTGCGGTGTTGCCTATAAAACTAAATGTCATTGGCCTGACTGTCACTGAGAAACAAAAGATGGCATAGGTAAGAAAACATAAAATGTTCAGTTCGTCGTATTTACCAAATAGTCATATCCAGAGTTTCCTTTTCTTATTGGCCTCCTGTGGGAAATAAACCCTGAGGAACCCCATGGCTACACAGTGCAATAAACATGCACCATCAACACATCCATTAGACAGTATTTTAGGGAGGTCCTAAGAAACATTACAAGCCTAATAGCATTATAAAAATATGTAAATAATAAAACATTGTATGGTTTCATTGGTTTTATAATATGTATTAGAAAACAAAAACTGTAATATGTTGCTTGCATGCCGTTGACAAGAACATTCACTTAATTCTTCGTCTTTTGTTGTTTTGGTTTTGAGCTTGCGGCTGAGTCATTGTTTCAGGTGGTAGTTTTTAAGTAATACCTTTCAAGCCTCCCTCCAATACAGGCACGTTTTCTGCAGAAGTCTTGATGTAATTGATTGGTGCACAACAAAGACAATCCTAGCCACTTAACTCTGCAGCACCTTCAAAGTGATTGTTGATCTCTTCAATTTTCTTGTCGGTGCCTGGGTAGTGTATTGCATCTTCCACTTCCTGATTATTTATCAAACTGTAGAATGCACTTTTGTATTTTTTTAAGATTCTAAACCTGAGCAGTGATACTTCAACAGTGGTGTTCTTGTCCAGAATATATGACATCAACTTTAAGGATTCACAGATAAATGCTAAGATACTTTTTACCGGGTTAAGGCAATTTATTTCATCTGTTTAAACTGGAAGCTTCCATAACACAGGGGTTGAACAGGCAGTGAACAGACGGTTTGGTAAGCCAGGACTCGAACTCCTGTGACCACAAAGACTTTAGTGATGTTACTGGTCTATGCTGCCTTTCCGTCCTGCCTGTGCCATGGAAAATTAATAAATAGCATGTTGTTTTGCTCATTACACAAACTCGGCCCTGCTCACAGTAGACACACAGATACTAGAAGATAATGGAATATAACAAAATGAAATAGAAAATATATCACAAACAAATCTTGTCATATAAAGCATTATATTTTAGATAGTTTCCAGGTGTTGGCATTTTATTTCCCTACCCTAACTCTGCTTTGTTAGGAGCTGGCATATGGTGGTAAATGGCCCACAGAAAACTGTTTATCTTATAAGCAAACTAGAGTAAAGGTTATCATTATCAGCACTCACATCATCCTTTGAATAGCCAATGTCCAAACAGATTCAGTAATTTTTCTTTGCTAAAACCTGGCAGAAATATCTCTTGGTTGGAAAGATGTATGTAAGTAGACATGCAAGTAGACTTTTCCAGCTATGCTTTTCATCATTCATACTCATCCAAGTGTAAAAGCGAAATATATTTGCGAGAAAAGGGCTGTGATCCTCGCCTCATCACTTTCTTACATGCTTCTGTTTACGTACTACGTACTAGCTCCTCGACTACTCAGACAGAGAGAGAAGCAACATGAAACCTTTGGGAGCATTCAGGAAGTCTGCACATCATGTCTCATGTTACTCACTTGTAGACTTTAGTGTTGTATCCTTTCTCTCCAGGGAAGCCGAACATCCCGCAGACAACCCGGCTGTTCATCTCAGTCCACTCCGCATCACAGATTTGCCTCCACTTCCCACCATCCTTCACCTCTATGTAGCCCTCCGAAATAGGGATCCTTTTACGCTGGGAGTAAATGGCCCGGAAACGCACATCTTCCACCTGTACATTCAGACTCTGCAAGGCAGAGAGAAAGCATTCCGCCAGGTATTGAGTCATAGCAGATTTCTAATGGTCCACGTTTGAGTAAAACAATCCCTAGATTAATTCTTCAACAGTATCTTTTTCATTTAAAACATGCCAGTGTGAACCTTAAAGGCTTGCCATACCCACTGAATGTCTGGTATTTGTAAAAGTGGTTGAATCCGAATAGTGTTTGTTCTACTAGTAAGTTAACACATACCAGAATTTGATTTGCTGCTAGCGGTAGACAACATGCTTTCATTAACGTTTTAGCCACTTGTTTCAACAACTTGTCTTGTAGACAGGAGAGTCATTTCAACATCAGTGTAGGGTTGAGAGCAGAGTCTCACATTCATAACAGCAGTCTGTTGACCTGTGTAGAAACCTTCAAGCAGCGGTCTACAGTGTACACCACAAAGACCTCCTGACACCTGAGGTGCCCCAGCATCCTGAAATAAACTGAGCCCGTGTTCAAGCTCACCGACGACCAGACACATGCCCACCTTGCCAAAACACACGTCTGCTCTCCAGCAGACATACCTAGTTGATTCCTTCCATATGACATTGCCCAAGATGGTAGGGTCAAAAATATGCCCTTGGCATCCTGTGACTTGGATGCGGTGACTAGTACGCAAGCCAGATGGCACAGCCGGCGCCCTGCCGCTTACATGCCCCGACGCCCGGTGCGTCAACACGTCACCACCTTGGCCATCGGATATCAGGACCTGGTACAGATCATCTAAAAGGTCAACGGTGGCAGAACATGGAGATAACCTCTGAACCACACTCATCATCAATCTGTTTTACTTTATGACTTTGGTCTTCGTGTAGGCCAATGTTAAGTGCCTTTGACAGAGTACATTAGGTGTCAAGTAGAAGAGAGATTTGGACTGGAGGAGTGGCATGTTTATGAAAATTCATTAGTGTTTTTCAATTTGATCTTCTCTTAATGAATCAGTTAAATTCCACAAAACACATGAAAACAAATGTACAGGCTTTTCCACTGCCATTTATCATAAAAACACAAATGAGGATTGTGTTTCCTTTTCTACAAGTGCCTATACCAGTCCTGGTAAAAGCTCTCGTCTAAGGGCTGAGGGTTGTCCCTACCTCCTTTCAAACCTAACGCTAAGCCTAACTACGCTATGAAGCTGTAGCCCCAGCATCTCTCCTGAGGACCATTAAAGCAGAGCGGCACCTTTACCTTTGACCTCCTGGTTGCTTGTAAACGCCGCACCCAGTTCCCTAACTCATCTGTTCAATGCCCTAAGCACACTGAGCCGCGTGCTGCATACCCAGTCTAACCCCTGGCCGGGCTAAACTGGTTGAAATCAGAACGACCCTGGAGGGCTAAACCTCTAAAAGCTGCTCTGCTAAGCCATGAATGCTGAGCTCAGCCTTTTCTCCCAGGACCATTAGCTTTGAATAAAAATGGGTTGGTTTTCCTCAAATGGCGTCAGCCTCTGGGTATGTTTGGATACCATCCACACCAAAAATGTAGCGCTGGAGGGTGACATGACTGAGCATGTGACAGTTTTTGCAGTGACTCCAGTCACCCAACTGCTGACCACAGCAGCCAGAGGAAAGAAATTGAGTTAATTAAATCCTGACAGTAACGACGGTGTAACCATGAATTTCCGTCACCACAGAAGACCAAGACAGGGCATAGGTGGTCATGTAGTCATGGGCAGATTGCCGTAAGAGGACTCTGTGGTCCTGGACATCAGACTGGGGAATGGTTCTGTCAGATGGAAATACATGACGAAAGCAGACTATGATGAAATGGAGGCTCTTAGAGCCATCTCATCAGTGTTTAGTTTGGCTGGAGTGGTCCAAAGGGAAACCAAAGGGAAGCGACGGTGAGCTCGGGGGGGTACAGGGCATACGCCCATTTCCATGAAGACCACTAGACAGAAACCAGACATAACACCGGCAACAGACAGTTTGCTCAAGGCTCACCAAAGGCTTGGGTTTGGAATGAAAATAAACTGCTGATCAAACATAGAAACTATTTAGAAACCTTATAGAAACTAAAACATTGTTGGATTGAATCCCTGAGCCGTCAATATTAAACGTGTTGTCTGTCCATGAGCAAGACAGCTAATTCTACATTAAATGCTACCAGCCAACACTATTTGGAAGGTTTGGGTTAGAAGTCACATTTCAATTGGACCTTTTGTTTGATTGAAGACTTGTTGACTTTATTCTTGAAGCGGTATGTCGCCCTGTTCGGGCCATAAACAAATGGGTCCAGGCACAAGGGTCTTCTGTACACCAGAACAGATGTTCTGAGAGTCAAGAACAGTAGATATGCAGAAACGCAGTCACACTCCTTTGCTTATTGCAGGAATTGTTTTGACTTGAAAGTATCAATACAATGTTGGACCAACAGGGTGAGCTGGCAGCCAAACTAAAATCCTGTGATTTGAATACTTCAAGATGCAGTCTGAGGCCCCCCAAGTGGTGCAGAAGTATAAGGCACTATGTCAGAGCGTTGTCTCACTAGACTATGCAGCCTGACATTTTAAGCACTTGCGAAACATTTTACATATTATGTGAGTCATAAATAAATCAAAATATGAATGTTATTTTGCAGGACTTTATCATACAAATGTATGACAGAGTACACAGTCTTTGTGGACCGTTTTTTAAAAACCAAAGGCAGGAATTATGAAGGACCTGGGGAGAATCATTTGGATCATAAGTACCAAGAGTGTTGGTGTGTTGGTGGGAACTGCTTGGCTCAACTGACACGTTAGGAAACAAATGCGTAAATAAACGATTCATCCATTTGAACTGAGCAGACCTTTAGCCGGTCTGCTCAGTAAATACAAAAAAAAGAAAACCGATTACCCGTTCAATGAACTCAATGTGGAAATAGTACAACTGGACTGGACACATACACTGGCCAGTTAAGAGTTTTTAATTCAATACCCTGCTTGCTATTGAACCACCACCAGAAGTCACCTGGAATAGGGGACAATGTTCTGTGAAGGGGTTCCCTATTCATCGTGTGTGTGTGTGTGTGTGTGTGTGTGTGTAAACTTCAGACACACCACAGTCAGCTGAAAATCCTGTGCATTTCTTTTCTCTTATTCATCCCCCTGCCTTGTGCTTCACATTGAGCTTACACGTGCCGCTCTACCTCCACTAAACATGAGGGAAATTAATGGTAATCCTGCCCCCACTGTTTAGTAGCAAAAAAGCCAATGAATTATCGGCAATGGCATTCCCATCTGCCCCTAACGCACCGTTTCATAGACTTCCACCCTGACTGGACTGAAGGAGCTAGCTTTGTGAACCTCTGCGTGTGTGTGTCTAGAGTATCTGGAATATATATTGTTGTGTATTCCACCAAGATTGAAAGTAGAAGCAAAACACTGTTGACCATAGGCATTTGCTAAGACTGGGCCCGCTACTACTGCCCCCACCCCCACCAAAAAAAACAGATGGAGGCAGGGCTTTCTCTTATAAAACTGTTTTTTTTTGTGTGAGACACAGATTCAGCCTCAAACTTTCAGTCTTAACTGGAGTCTCATCTCTCCAGCCCAGGGTTATGCAGGTGAACAGCAATGGATAATCAAATTTTCTGTCTCAGGCTTCTGTCTCAGCCTACTTGCACTGCTGGGATCCCCTCCATGTATGTCCATACGGGAGCTGTGCCCCAAGCTTACTTTATCGGGAATTTAAAACAGGATTCCTGTCTTAGTAACCAGTATCTATGCTGTATGTGTGCTGGAGGGCTGAGGTCAATCAGACCAACAGTTATTTCAGGTGTCTTGTTGGTATGCTCCCTCTAGTTCTTCCCTCTTCTGTCTTATTCCAGGAGAACATGAACCCTAATTATAATATAAATAATAATATATTCAACTTGCATTGTTATTTATTACATAAAGCAACAACAGCCAAATCAAGCAATTTTAATGAACAAAAACCACCCGATTATTATCATTAATGATAATGACTACAGGTGATCAAGAAAGAGACCGATGGTTGAGAAAGTTCAGGGTTAAGGTCAGAGTTAGGTGGTGGTCAAATAGGAAAAGGCTGTCACATTTTATGAAGGAGCAGGACACAACTGCAGAGTAAAAATAATAGACTTTCAATTCAAAGAGAAACTTCATTATGACAAGGCTTTACAAAACTTACAAACTTTACATATTACCTGCCTGAATTATAAGATTTACTTCTTATAATATCTTTTTAGTATACTTGAATTTACTTTACTATAAAATGGTCTCTCTCCAACAATTTCTTGTTTCTGTGGAGCGGATCTTTTGTGAATTATTTCATAATTGCATCTGCATTTAAACATCTAGAATCAGAATGTAAGCAAATCATGGAGCCATTAAATCATGTAATTTGTCTCCCAACATTCACCAAAAAGGAGCGGTAAAAAGAGCCCTTCATTCGTGAATGACCCCTCACTAAAACACAGTCGGAAACAAAACAGGAGACGCTGTGAGCTGCAGCACAGCGTCTGGGCAAGCCTTTCCTGTGTTACCCCTTTCCCCTAACCCCAAGGCTTAGATCTGCGGTGTAGATTCATCAAGGCTGAAAGACTTCACATTGACGTTCCCAACTTGCAACGAGTCCTAACCCTTGAAACATAATGTAATGCAGCTGTTGAACACGTGAGGCAATAGGGAAGGCGGGACAGACAGACGAGCCGGTCTGACTGCCCCCGGCACCACAGAGGGAAACAACCCTCAAATACACGTTCCTCGTTCTTCAGCCAAACGTGCAACACCCTTTCCCCCCTCCCTTACCCAGCTCCTCTGAAGCTTCACTCAAACCCTTGAACACTTAATCCCCCCAACTCTCATCTTGTCACACAGAATTTGAGTTTGATGAAGCTCAAGTTTCCTTTTGTTGCACAGGAAGAAACTGATTTTTGGGAATGGACACCGGTTGCACCGTGGAAAACCGTGCCCCTCACCCCCCTTGCATACGAACCTCAAAGGCCAACAATCACAGTGTTGTATTATTAGAACAGGCTGCTAGGCAGTAGGTTGACAATGTTTGGCAGGGATCAACAGACACCATTGTCATCTGCATCTGTGTTAGCATCTGCTGCTTAGCTGTTCAAATGAAAGTCCTTCACATCATCACATCTTAACTCCTGACTACTTGGGGAAGGTCTCTTGTTCAAAACACGCAAAATCTTGGAGCATGCATTGAGACCCCTCAAAACATGCAAGGAAATGATCAACACTAAAGATATATTACAGTTGATCTACTCATTAATGGAACACAATGTGTTTCCTAATGAAATACATCCTTATTAAATAATAAAACGATCTAAATTGACAGTACATCGTAGAACACAGATAGTATACCCACCCCACATCGCCCATGTTGGCATGAAGTAACACCTAAAGGATTCTCCCACAATGAGACACTGCAGCAGGCTTCTCCTAGCTTATCATCTGTGAGACAACTCCCTAGGCCCCTTGGCAAATGGCTCCATGTCTGAGAACCCCAACTCCCTAGGCCCCTTGGCAAATGGCTCCATGTCTGAGAACCCCAACTCCCTAGGCCCCTTGGCAAATGGCTCCATGTCTGAGAACCCCAACTCC
>JACXGJ010010270.1:9453-22415 GCA_016801105.1 Esox niger | reverse complement strand
GCAAAGACAGGGGGGAACAGAGGACACATATATACTGGAATGGTAACGACTGGATGAGGATCAGGTGCGCTAAACAGGACAACAGGTGCGATGGATTGATGATGGGCGGTGGTGTTTAGAAGGCCGGTGACATCGAGCGCTGAGGCCCGCCTCCTGCAGGGGGAGGATGAGCTGCAGATGGCGTAGTTGTCACAACTATTTATCTGCATCTTGCTCTCAGGATGTCCTCTTTATTATCAGGATCTCCAATTAACCTGTCACGTATCTCTGTTTTCTCTGAAGTTGACATCGCTATCTGAAATGGACAAAAAGATAAGAAGAAAATAAATTCAAATTCAATGTCCATCAATTTTACCCAGGATTATAATTGTGAGTGAGTGAAGGCACCTACATGCATGTTGTCCTTCTCAATGTTTTTCCCAATGTCTCAATGTATTCCATTAATTAAGTTGAGAAAGATTCCACTGATGAATCTACATTTTAATTACTGAAAACAATAGCGAATTACTGTTCTGGGAATGAAGATATCCAAAAAGTAAAAATCTATGTCAAGTGGTCATAACTGTAATGTCCTTTGGTGTAACTTGGAAAAACATGAGAACAAACGTGTCACCTCAAAAGATGTTTCATTCAGTTTGGGCAAAGGGGGGACATGTGTTGATTAGCTATCATTCCACCACTGTAGCATTTGAAATAGATTCACACTACATTATACTTTATGTTACTTTATACTTGAACACCATCTGGCACCAACAATCATACAGAGAGCAATATCTTCTATTGGCTCTATACCCAAAGTTCAGATTCAAAATAAAGGAATTACTAGTATACAGCTTTTTTATGTACAGTGCATATTGATTTCAGACAAGTGAACTTGTTCTAGTGGGAAATAAAAAGGAATCTCTGCAACTCTGATATGCTCCCATGGTGAATTTATTTTGACCCACAAAAACAAACTGTTGTGCATTCAAATAAATTCACCATGAGAGCAAATCAGAGTTACATGCATCCATTTTTATTGGAATGTTTTCTGTCCTGCACTTGATCAATTTAATATGCAACATTAAAAACAATTAAGTCTCGAGTGGGATTCACCTTTCACCATATTTCACTGATGATGTGATATCTTCAGAACCGTTTGTCATCTACACTTTTCTCTTGCCATCACCTTGGTCCAAGTAACAATTTGTAAAATGTTGTTCACAAAAGCTATTTCCGAAACTCAGCCGGCTCTTGTATCTACTGTAACCTGGCCTTCATATTTATGAATACAACTAGTGATAAGCACCTTGGATTTTAGAGTCTAGTTTTGCTGGTGAAGTCTTCTGTGAATGGTAGTAGCTAACACATTCACAGCTACCTCCTGGAGAGTGTTTATGGTCTGTTGTCAGTTTTTGTTATTTTATTTTAGTGGTAAGCATTCTTCAGTCATTCTCTAGAGGTATTATCTGGCTTATAATGCAGTTTGCAATAACTGTGCTCACAAGTTCTTACCTTTCTTTTAATCATGTTCCAAAATGTTGTTTTTGTTAAGCCTGTTGTTTTGTCTTATTATTTTTATCTGATTTTTCATGGCATTCTTGACTTTCATTGACAGACACCAATAGCAGGTTTAAAAGGCAAACACGAAACCTAGATTCAAGACTAGACATTAACAGCTCAAATGCTGCACAAATGCTGTAATGAAATAACTATAACCTGGCACCACTCTTCCGCCAATTGTCACTCTACATATGGTGCCCAGAAATATCATATTACTAATCTGGTGGAAGCCTAGTGTCTGTGGCTGGATCACACAGGCTACTATGAATGACATTTCTTATGTTATTTACATCTCCCTCTCAGTAAAACCACCAGAGTAGATGGGTAATAACACTGCTGTTCAGCCAGGAATACAGTAGGTGGCTCTAAAGAGCTTCAGATGTGTGTGTGTGTGTGTGTGTGTGTTTGTGTGTGTGTGTGTTTGTGTGTGTGTGTGTTTGTGTGTGTGTGTGTTTGTGTGTGGGTGTGGGTGTGTGTGTGCGCGTGCATGTGTGCAAAACAGTGATATTGGGTGTGCTATGGGGGAGTGTGGTGGCTGCCGTTAACAGCACCTTGACTCTCACCATGCAGGTATTACAGGCACAGGGAGAAAGGGAGAACTTCAACTACGCCTGGATCAACGTGTTATGCCCAGAGGGACACCAGGCACAAGCCAGGCAGAAAGCTGATTGGCCACACATACTTTGTCTGTTTGTATCTGTTGGGTTCTTTCTTTCCTTGCTTTAAAGGAAATGATTTTCCCTCTGAGCCTAATCTGTAGAATAGCATATCAGGGTGGTAGAAAAAAAGCTTGCAGTGTTTACATCACCATGAAACAATAAAACATTTGGGTTATTATAATCCAAAACAGCAGTGACATTGCTCATGTTTTGGAAACAGACATCTCATTTGAGAGGGATATGTAGATGATGGGGAATTCATTTTCAGTGATGGTAATGATGTCTGTTCCTATATGTATGTGTCCTGGACAAAAACATATTAATGAAATGCACTCTAGTGCCTATCTAAGACATTAATTCTGAGGAATGTGTATCAAACTGATTTTAGATGGATTCAATAGATTCCTCTGGTCCACCCAGAGAATAAAGAATATAATATAGAAGGTTAAAGTTGTGCTGACAGAGGACATTCTTTCACTTATGTAAGAATACAAATTCAACTGAAATTCAGGCTTGAGTTGGTATTGCATTATAAATCATTAAATCCAAAGTACATTTTCATAAAGTTTTCCTTTCACCACGTAAACATTTACTTAAGTCATTATAGTAATGTCTAGTTCTCATACAAGCACCATCAACTGTATGTTATCAAGCCGGATGTAACTGTCCTTTAAAATATATTCTAACTGATTTAATGACGAATAAGATCATACAATTTTCATAATTATTTATACATTTTGAAATGAATTAATAAAAAGTAATTCAATTAAAACAGAATACATGTAAAATGAATACAATAATTAATATTGTTATGGGTTTACTATTGGTTTATGAGCATTTTAGTCTCTAGAGTCAAATCCTTTACTTGCAATGTCTACTAAACCAGACTACCTGTTTTTAGTTGGTTCAATGTAAGTACATAATTAGCAAAGAGCATTTATTATTTTCCTCTGTGTAATGGTGGAGCAAACGTTGGTGGTGGCTTGATGTGGTAAGCAAAGTCTTATCAGTCTCGATGGGACAGATGGTCAGTGGTGAGGCCCACATCACAGAGAAATAAACTAATCTTTACTAGTGCCTCTGGCCGTTTAATTGCACATTCCTGCCAGATAGGAATGTGAAGGTCTAGTAATGGTTCTGTACTGCTACTGCTTGTTTCATGGTCACGTTTGCACAGCGATGCCAGTTCAGCTAAACCTAGTTTATGTAAAAGTAAGGATTTTATTTAAAAGGTTAGGGTAATTTATAAATGCTATTTGGAGAACAGCAAAATGTACTCCAGTCAATAACGCCTTGGCTCAATGGTTACCAAATAATGGGACACACAAGTGGACAGGAGGGGCTTGGAGATATCGAGCAAGCGAAACGAATGCCTTTACAATATTAAACAATCTTCAAAAAATCTGCATTCCCACAAATGAAACTGATTATTTGTTATAGGCTAAAATCGTAATGTTCTCCCCCTTAATCGTACTTGGCGTATCCCAACAATAATCTATACATTGTAATATGGAGGTAGTATGGTGGATACTTGGCTCACACAGCAGTCTGCATCAATACTTGACCTGTTTATTCAGCCTTCCCTCTATTTATTCCACCTTTTCTCTACCCACTTAGCAAAGCTGTCCAAAATCTAACAGTACTGGCAAATTTCATACTAGTAATTCATTAGTGTTAATATAAATTGTAAATAAAAATTGAATTTGGATCCTCAGTGGGAAAGTTTGGTTACCACTGCTAGACTTTGTAACTTCATACACAAAAAAAGCCTTTAGCTGTCTCATTCATTTCAGCAATGTCATGTTATTAGTTTGTAGCTCAAACCAGTCAAAATTCACAGTCTGCTTTCTAAAACCCCTCTGTAAAATATGGCATTGATATTATCATTATTACTACACAAACTCGACCTGTGCAGTAACACAAATTGCTTCTCAGAGAGAACTATAATTGCCCAGACTGGAATGGACAAAGTCAGCAGGACCATGATCAAGGCCGACACTCACCAGACATTTCTCAAGATCAGTTTGTGGGAAGCACTGTTGATTCCATGAAAGATGACGTTGACCAGCTAGCTGAGCTTCAAAGGCAAAGCAGAATCCAGCAGTGTTGGAAAACAAATATCGTCGCAAGCTTTCATTGATTAGGAGCTGATCAGAAAGAACAGTTTAGCTCAAGCCAATGTTTGTAATAATGTTGGTTAGACAGCAGAGACACTCTAGTCATTGTGATGAAGAGTGAAGAATCAGAAAAACATGCGCTGAAACATGATTATATTACTTGAAAGACAGGGTTTTTGATGGGCTCGAGCCCTATCTGGCCTTTAAAGGCATGAATGTTGGAAGTGTCTTATCGTGTGATAAACACGATAAGAGTCCATAGCACATACATGATGTGTAATTCTAATTTCAGTTGCCAGTGCATTTTCAGTGCAGGAGCTCCACAATAATCAACTATAAGGAATTAAGTCCTCAAGCAGTAGAACATTTGAGGTGAGGAGATGCAGTTGGCGCCTCTTGAACAAGGATATACCAAAGAGATGGAATGAGAACCTACAATAGAGGTGACTTCTGTTTGGCATGACATGCTAGTTAATCATTCTAGAGGTTGGCTGAAGAGTTCTGCTAGATTAAAGAATTAATATGGTATTAATTGAGGAGATGAAAAATGAGCTTAACTTATCTAAGTCCCATGTTGGTGTCTCTGTTACGACAGATCGCCAGCATCATCTGCCTGAGTACTGTGACACAGTCACATTTTTCAAGTAGAAATGTCCTATCATTATGATTCTAGAATATAAAGGTAATGTCTGTGCCTTTGAGGAGGCCTGTTATCCTACCAGGCGAAGCTGGTTGGTTTCTATAACCATTTTAGTACAGCCATAGACATGAGTCGAGCAGCTTTTAATAAATATATAAAAACCTGGCATATCAACGTCGATATGCAGTTCTATCATGAACCTTAATAATATGAAGGAGAAATATATCAGGTTGTGGTAGAAATAGCAATGGTAGAAGCAGAGCTTCAGATTCACTTAACAGGCAAGGATTATCTATGTCCAAAAAAGGATTAAATGACATCTGTGCCACCGGGTAGTAATAGTAGTAATGGATAGTAGTCATTGTAATGGAGAGTAGTAGTAGTAATGAGTATTATTATTATTAGGAGTAGTAATGGGTATTAGCAGTAGTAGTAGTAGTATTAATAATAGGTGTTATTATTATTAGTAGTGGTAGTAGTAATGAGTAGTGTTATTATTATTACTATTAGTAGCAGTAGTAATAATGAGTGTTAATATTATCATTAGTAGTAGTAATAATGAGTATTATTATTATTAGTAGTAATAGTAGTAGTAGTAGTAGTAGTAGTTCTAGTAGGAATCAGTCAATCAAATGTATTTCTAAAGCCCTTATTACTTTCCTAAATCAGCAAGTTTGAAGTGTGAGAAAACAAGGGTAAATGGGTATGTTTAGGCTAAAATGGAGGGACTTACAGGCCAGTACAGATTTTTAAGCCATCATGCTAACCCACAGATGACCAGTTCTTATGTGGAGTACAGTCACTTTATTCTTGGAAATATATGTTGGTATTAACTTCGTCTCCTTCGATGTGACATTTCACTGCTACTTCTGTTGGCATTTAAAACACAAAGACACCTTGGCGTCCTGCAGGCAAGTCTTTTTTTACCTTTTGTGCACTGTTCTTTCTGCTTAGGCTTGTAGAATAAGAAATCTTTCACAGGTAGGGATTTGGAGAATTATTTCTCAAAAAGCAGCTTTTCTATGCTTATCAACAAAATAGACAGAATCCTGAAATGGTGAGTAGCAAAAAGAGTGTAGGATTATGAGTTGTGAGGGCATGCTTAGCTAGTTTGGCATTGGTTTCGCTTGGCTTTCCGCCCCTGACTGCAAGAATAAAGGGAATCCCACATTCCTGGTGAAAAAGCACAGGAAGCTGTGACCTCCTTTGAAAGGGTGTGAATCATTCTGTTATCTTCATCACTTCACCAAGAAGAACTCTTATTTGAACATATTGGAGTCCAGTCATGACTGGGTAAATTAAGTGCACAGGGGACATTATTCACACCACAAAGATAGCCAGCCTACAGTTTGAATCTGGGTATCAAATTGGTATGACTCAGATACACCATGTCTGTAAATGGCAAACACCAGATTAGAAAACGGGTTACTTCTGGATAATGAGAGTGAGTGATAAATAGAGTGCAAGAGAGATCTATTCAATCCTTCAGCACTGCAAGAGCATACTAATGTAATGAAGCAGGGACAGCCATTAGCATACCCTGTGTGTCCATTCAAATTACCGACTCAAAACAGCCAGTCCTTCCATTCCACTGATTGTGCATTCCCAAACTGACCGGTTTACCTTAAATTGCCAGTGAATGCTCAGACAACTGAATCAAGTTCATAGCCAAAAATGCTTTCTTGGCTTGCCCATTTAAAGTGGTCAATATAACCTGTCAGCAGGGACCTCACTTGTCCGTTAATTAAATTAAATTATGCAGCAAATCTTGTGAGATTGCAAATGATGATTTCTCAATGCACTGTGCTTTCTGTGCTCTCTGAAATGTGTTGCAGTTTCCAGGGGAGGCAAGGGAAGTGATTCACCTAATTCATGTCAACAGAGTAATACTTCACGGCGAACTGGAACATATCAATGTAGAGATAAAAGTATGTTTTGTTCATTTGTACTTAAAATTCAAACAGAATTGGATTGTCTGTTCTGTAATGCACATTATTTTAACTTCATTAACCGGACATTTCAGCAAATTCAAAGGCTTATATTGTAGGTGAGTTTTAGATTATGGTATGTACTCCTAAGATTATAATAAGATTAACTTTTTAGATCAGTTATTATAGGCTTATGATTCAGATTAATTTCATAGGATTTATCAGTTAAATTAGTGAAGACCTAGATGGGTTTATTGGTATTGCACTGTGGCATTTATCCTTTGTCCTATTGTGCTGCTCAGAGAGAGAGGGAGAGAGAGAGAGCACTTGCTAATGCACAACATTGTGCTTTTAAAGGTCACTACTTCCCACACACACAGACTTGATGATAAATATGTTGTTGCATCATTATGTGTCTCCTTGGAGTTTAAGAAATGTGCGTAGTCATGGCAAAGGGAATTAGAGAATGGCGGGGAGTACCACTGATGGTTGATTGCATCAGCAGGAGAGGGTGAATGCTGCATAGTTCTTGCTTGCCTGCCGAACAATAGTTCTAAATTAAATAAACACTCGAATTAGTGCGCAATGTCATGCTGTCAGGCAAACATTTGACCATTAAGTACCAATTAATGGTCTTCCTGTGCAAGGTGAAGAACAGGAAACAGTCAATCAACAGCCATGTTTGGTACTGGCCAAATGCCAAACATGTTTTTTCTATGTAAAGGAGGCATTGGCTGTACTGGGATATGCGTTGCATCTGGCTTAGAAATGGTTTATGTTATTTGAAGATGGCTATTACACAAACATTAGACTTGGGGTTGATGTTAACGAACTTCCTTAATTATTTTGCTATAGAATTGACAACTGCATTGTTGTGCTGGGCAAATAATTTAAATCCAGGTTAGGTAAGCTTTTTAACTGCTGATATCTGTGACATTTCTACATTTCTACTTACAGTGCAACAGGGCTATGAAACCCCAAAATACCTAGGAAAGGAGAATGCAGGACCCTGGGTAGTCTGGAAAGGCCAGGGGCCCAAGAGGTGGGGGAAAGAATAACCTTTTATATTCATATATTATAGTTATTATATATCTTTTTTTTTTATGAGATTATTCATTCATCCTTGGATCAGCCTTTTCACCGTTTCCACAGGACAGACCATACAACCATCTGAGAGCAGCAAACATATACATTGGATATACTTCTTTCTTCTGAAAATGTCATGACTTACAGCAAGTTCCAAACATGAGAACAATAAACTTTTTGTTTCATAAACTAGACTAACCATTGGTTTTCACATATTTCATACCCATAGTTATTTTTATTAGGAATAAATACATGTCAATGGATGCAGTGAAGTACCCTGGATCCCAAAGCTACCTTTCCTTTGAACTAAGCACGGCCCTTGTCAGTCCCTGGATGTTGGACCAGATGCTGGCATAAGGGGTGTTGGAGGGACAATAGGTGCACTCTTCCATCTGGTCTAACAACCAAGGACAGTGAAGGGGACAATGCCCTTAGTAAGCATTTAGACGTTAAAATGGTGTCCTGACTGTGTCCTCCGGGTGCCGTGTAGTTCACACACATACTGTCACATGCGGATGCCATCATCAGGATTCATGTCATTTGTGCAGAAATGCTCTGATACTTCGTGTGGGAATGTGTGGCTCTAGTGTGCCAGTGGGTATGTGATCGCTGGCATATCCATGTTAATGGCAGAGCATTCACCCTTTACAACGGTCACCAGGTGCTGACTATGGGCCTGTCAGGGCTCAGGCCACAAGCCTCTGTGTGTTTTTTGATAGACTGACAGTCAGAATCAATACAATTTCACACTGAAGTTTACCCCTGGCTGCGTCAACAAGCTAGATGACCTGTCGAGGGCCACCGTGGGAGCGAGAGACATTTCTGGTCACGCCTAAAGCAGAAATGAATGAGGACTGGGTCCTGCTTCACAGCCTCCTCACAACTGCCATCTTGATGAATTATGTAATATTTATGTCCTATTTATTTTAGCAAAACATTGTTGTGGCTGTTGTGGTCCAAACCTGCCATTATTATAAATAAATACACAGAATATATATGAATGAATGCATCCATCGATAGGCATAGAAATTAATGAATGAAAAAATACATAGAAAAAAAAATATATACATATATTCACAAATATGTAGAGAAATAAATAGATATTTAATATTTTATGGATGAATAATACAAACAAGTGGAGACAATGATTTACATGATAAATACATCTTGAGTTTATTTTCTTAATTAATTAATATATTCCTTCCTTCAATATGATAATGAAAGGTTGTCAGCCAAACTTGTGTGAAAGGCCACAGTGCTTTATTAGATTTCATTAGCCTGGAATTACTTCATTTAGTGTTTCATGCTATAGTGTCATGTGAATCTTCATACATTAATAATAATAATGATTTATAGATTTTTTGATCTCTACAGTTTTTGCGGGACAGCGTAAGTGGAGCCGGCCAAGAGTGAATATCTCTTACTGAGTGAGTGAGTGACTGACAGTATACCCCTTATTAAATAATGTAGTGGTTAGAGACATGGACCTTTAACCAATAAGTCCTGTGTTTGAACCTTGTCAAAGCTTGTAGCCAATTATGCATTATAGTAAGCCTAAAATAAAACTGTTTATGGTTATATTGTGACTATTTCTGGTGTATTTTCCAAATAGGCTAATCATCCTGGTATGCTTTTTGGGTCCGGATAATCAAAAGCTACATTGGCTACAATCTTAGCTACGTTGTAGCCAGTGAAGCTATGTTATAGCTATGCTATGGTAAGCCTAAAATAAAAACAATTATATTGTGACTATTTCTGGTGGATTTTCAAACTATGCATACCGTGCATGTTTTTTACGGTAATGCAGAATAAGCATGTCTTCTGGAGGGGACTGTAGACCATGCTTCTCTTACCACAGAAGGCACAATTCAGGCTGCTTGAAGATATCACCAACCAAGTCCATGTCACACAACGAAGCTGATGGACAGATTACGATAAAAGCGTTGCCATGTACACATTCACTCTATGTAGTACTGGTCAATTCAGCCTTTTAGTTAGTGTAATTGATATTGAAATTCAGCGCATATTATATTCATCATATTATATTTGTCCAGGGTTTTAATGAATTCTGTGTAAGGTATTGGGTTTCTCAAAAAAAGACCTGATCTTGGCAATTTAACTGTTCTCAGTCTGAATGCTAAATTGATCATGAAATCAGCATTAGTACGGTAATAATCCTTTTATTCAATGCCTGACTGTTTCAGTATTGTTCCAGGAAAGATATTGGCATTGTTTTATTTGGTCATCATTATTATATAGAAATGTTTATATGCTGTTAGATAATAGCATTTGCATAAAGTGGTAAAATATTAATAGTTATTCATTGGAATTTCCAGCATAGTTGTCTTCACAAATGTTCCATTTATCATGTCATGGTATAGATGGTTGTTCACCGATGACTATAAGATAGGCATGTCTACCTAGAACAATGCATTCATTCTACAACACAGAGGACACTATCATGACACCCCTCAAGCCCAATGGCTAATTACACAGTCACAAGCTTAGAGGGAACATGCCTTCCTGAGAGCTTGACTTCCTGAGAGAGAATAGAACCTGAACACAAATGTTCTCTTGTTCCTAATATTATCTAGATGAGATTAATTATAATGAAACATGCATTCATACAACAATGATACAATCAAAACACTGCAAAACATATATTGTGGTGAACAGTATTTCAGAAGGGAGATGACTGAATGAGGTGAAAGGATGCACAGATGGACATCACCTTCCGCTGTTATGTTTTCAGCAGAGATTGAGGATGAGGACCAAGCTGGGTTTTTATTTATTCAAATTGTGCCTTTGCTTTGGTTATCTCTGGAAAATTGACACATTTTTCTATTGCAAAAAATGATAGCCATTGAACAGTCTATGGTTGAGAATCAAAAGAAGTTTGTGGCACAACATACTACAAATAGCAAGCACAGTGAAATGTCAATGTACCATTTGTAATTCAGTAAAATGAGAAAATTGGTCAGGGTTTGAATATTTATGTACTGTATTCTGCTCCAACTTGGGTTTGATTCAGACCAACTGCTATTTCGGAACACCACGTCCTCCATCTTGCTCACTGTCAAATAAAGCATAAATGGACAAAAATGTTTTTTTGCTTCACATTTCAAAGTGATATAATTGAGCCTCAATGTGCACTGATTTACTGTGGAAATGGCCTTGTTAAAAACATGAATAAAGATTAAATGAAGTCAAAGTACATACATCTGTTTTTGATTAAACAAAACACTATTAACTCCAAGCCGTAATAGCTTAATACGTTGTCACAAAGACAATGAAACTTTACAGATATCATTATAAGTGAAGTATTTGCATTTTTCAAAATGTCACATTCCTCAGATGGTGTGCTCTTCTTCTCATTCAACATCAAACGCATTGAGCTTTGCATACTTGAAATCCCTAAGAGACACATTTTGACCCATAAACTCCCTGGTCTTATAATAATACATCTTCAGCCCTCAGGGACTGGGAGCCATTGGCACCAACATCCACTGGTTTGTATCAATGAGTCAGAGAGGAGGCTGCCCCGCAGCTGCAGACCTCTTGTCACTTCTCCTTAATACTTCCATTAAAGTGATCACACACAACCCTTTTGAGCGCTCTTGTCACTGTTGTGGGTGGCAAATATAACTAACTGCCCGACGGAAAGGAATTGGCTGATGTTAACCTGTGTGTTGACAAAGCCAAACCCTCTAACTTAGAGATGACTTAGTCAGCATGCCCGGATGGCTCCTAATCATCATACTGAAATAGAAAGAATCCTCCAAGACAGCCTAAGTGATTCCAAAATAGTCTGGGTTTCCATTACTCTGCCTTATCTAATTTTGTTAGTGGAAATGTTCAAGGCACTTAAGTACAGAAGTTATATGATCAGTCAGATCATAATGACTGGTGGTGAAGATGTTTGGCGCATTGAAGACCAGCACAGTATTAGTTGTACAACAGCACGCAGCGCCAGCACCTTACCCTCAGTGTTGCATCCCATTTTGACATCAAACAAAACAGTTTGTTATATTTGGAAATTGCTTCCTGATAATATTGTCTAAAAATAGACATACCTTTCCTCTTCGGCTTCCTCTAGGAGATAGATGCAATGCAAAGGCTGTCAAGTCATGACAGTATGGATTGTCGTGTTAACAACATGCTGCAAAGACACTTTTTCATGTATTCCATCGACACCCCAAATTGCTGACATCATTACAGAATAGGACATTAAACTTAATTCTTCAAATCTCAAATGTTTGAGAGTGTTAAGCTTGCTGCAGTGGTATGGTGTATTGTTCTTTTTTGTTTTGTCATAGGCATGTATGATGTACGATACTTGTAACAGTGAAATATTTTATATTGTTATATGGGAAAATTGTTCTGCAATTTATTTGTGTTTTCACAATGAATTCCTCGATTGGAGTTTAAGCCAACATAATTTATAATTCATAAGCACATGTACAGTTTGGGTCTTTATTTTTTCCGATGGGGGTTTTCATTAGCAATGGGACTCATTAAAGAGTCCTAGTTACAACATGAATAATGTATACAGTGACATTCATTTTGTTGAAAAAGAAACAAAATTCCCCTAGACAATAACACTAATCTGATGAGTGATAGTTTCAGAGGTGCCCAGAGAGTGTAAAATCAATTATTTGGTTATACAGTATTTTGCTTTATTAATTTAACCACGTCAGTTAAGAACCAATTCTCAGTTTTTCATAAAAAATGTTGCCATTTAACAGATGCTCTTATCCGGAGTGACTTACAGGAGCAATGCCATTTACTGTCTGTGTCATGTCCTGGCTATGCCCCTAGCCATCTTTGCACTGGCTGGGGCCATAGTCAGGACATGGCCAAAAGAGGTGACTCTGGCCACCTCTATGGGCTTTGGTTTCCCCAATTGGAGGCAGGTGTTTATTATTGCCTCCAATTGGGGAACCTATTTATGTTCAATGTTTCCACACGGTCGTGTGGTTCATTTTGGTTG